>MU966568.1:0-12185 GCA_036418165.1 Cooperia oncophora
ACCGCATATCTCGAGCGTTTTGCAGATAATCGCGACCGTAGGGTTTGCGATGGTTTTTTCTCGCTGCTTGCTTTGAGACGTGCACCAGCGTTCTGATCTTCCACCAATTCTGAGCATAATGTGGAAGCTGTTGTTCCATCCATACCCTGCAACAAAAGTAGCTGATTATGTTTCAAAAGACCAAGACTTAACGAAGCGTACCTCGATTTCCTCCACATCCGATCCAATGTCTACCACTTCATTTAAATTCTCATCGTAGGCAAGGTTTCCAAGAGGGCCAGATACTTCGTCATCTAATGCATGTTCCTGGAAATTAGGTTAAATTCTCTCAAAATCGGCCATACCTTTTACACTTGCCTTTGGAGACAGTTGATGTGTTTGCAAACCGCCCCCCACGTCCTCCCCCCCCCACCGGTGACGTCTGTGCCATGGTCCACTTTTCAGTCAGAATGTCTAGAGCTTGCGGTGGTGCTCAGCCTCATACACCACTGTCGCGGCTCGAAAGCTCTCGCTAAGAACACTTGAGATCTGCCACGGCTTGGGCTTGTTGAGACCTCGCGGTGACTCGCGGCGACGCGCTATTGCAACACGTGAACGCGACGAATCTATCAACGACGGCCGCTTCTGTATTGAGAGAGTTCGGGGGGAGGAGGGTACGCGTTGCTTAATGAGGCAGTCTGGTATCGATCGGCGCCGACCGCTTGTGTATCGAGGGAGTATATAAATGGAAGAGTACCAGATTTTGTAGAAGCAGCGCCTACCCTTCTTATCCTACATTCACTCAAAGCACAAGCTGCCAGCTCCGATCGATCCCTCTGCTGCTGCGTTCGCGCCTATAGCCTTGGAGCACTGTTGCGATTGTAGCGCGTCGCATTCCAACGCGCATTACAGCGCGTCATCGCAAAGTCTGAACGCTGTCTTCATCCTTTGGCTTCTTTCACAAACGCGGTATCGCAGTGCGGACCCACTAATCTGGGTTTTCTTTCGCCACTTATGGTCTATTTCTCGTTTCTCGGTGGGATAGGATAGGATCTTATCTAAAACGTTATAAATGTCTTTGTCTTCCCTGCTTTTTCAACTGCCACATAGACTTGTACTACTGAATCTTTCTGGAGCTTTGTTTATGGGCCTATGATGTGCAGTTGCGTACAGTGCCTTTCAGGTTAGAGACACACCTCGCAATGATGTGATGTGTAGGCTCCTTCTCTAGACGAGGCACAGGCACACAGAATGTACCTCGAAGAAGTGAAAACGCTAAACATTTGTGATGACGTTAATGCTCCGTCCGTACTATTATGCCACGCCCCACTTTCATTTCCAATGTCCCGCTGGTAGTGTGGTTGTTGCATTATTAGCTCCTTTCTTTCCGAGTGGTGAGAGTGAGGTAACAAGAGTAAGCAGCTGATGCCAACGAGTAAGAGCTCCTAAGAGCTCGTCCAGGCACAAAAATCCTACGAACTATGCTGCACCAGTCAGATTAAAAAAGAGGTCGTATCTAGGAGACTGCAACTTGTGCACCTTTTTCTTTTTTTCTTATTGATGATTTTACTTGCTGTTCGGAAGTAAACCACTACCATGATTTTGATCACGGCGACAGTGCGTCAAAGTGCATGACACATCACCACTCCACCAACTTTACACGCAGACCTGGCTTGTGCCCGAGCTCTTATAGGCCAATAATCCAAATTTTTTCGGATCGCACTGTCTGTCGGATTTGGCGCCTTTCTGGCGCGACATTTTCCCGATCACCTTCTTAGCGTCTGCAAATTTTCACGATATTTGAAGCAATCCTGCACTTCTCCAATCAGATAGAAATGAAAGTAGCGCGTATCGAAGTAATAACAGCCTCTTTTGATCTGCGCATTTCTTTTCATCGGAGGACAAGCACGACCAATGAAACTGGTATGCATAAAGCACCCTGAAGCGGGACAGCTTGGTTCACATGTTGATCGCGATCTCTTCTAAGAAGTAGGAGCTGAAGAGGGGGGAAGGGATTGGATTTGAAGAGCTTGTGTGCAAAATTGCGACCGCTAACATGGATCATATCTGACCGATAAGAAAGTGGAGACGTGATTTATCTCGGAAAAAAATTTCCTTATTTCGCGCGCACCACGCGCAATACCTTCCTTAGTTGGTTGATGGAGCAGCATAACTGCACTACGTTGGTCTGAGAGAACTTAATGAGCGAGTTCCCTTTAATGTCCCTCTAACAGGACGAGGTAGAGCCGTGAAGTGCTGCGTAACTCTTGTCACACTGCATTAACAGCCCCCCCCCCCCACGGCCCAGATTTCAGTAGGAATAGTGAGCATGCTTCTAAACTAACACAAGTCGGTATGTGTAATACGAGGTAGAGAACTTTTGAGAGGTGCAAAGCAATTATAAAAGCGACAATCCACACATGAAACCCGGCAACACTCCTCTCCCTCCCCCTTTTGGCCCACGAGAAGGATAACGTCGGGTTTATCGAGTGACTGACACAACTGCGAATTCCCTCTTCGGTCTTATGCTCACCCCCTAGTCACTGCTTTGTGGAGTCGGACATTATCATACAACACTATAGGATTCTAGGGGATTCCCTTAGAACCCACTTTTCCATCTCCTGCTCTAGTATGGCTTGACAGCTTTCTGAAGCAAAAGTGTTCTTCTCATTTGAAACACTCGTTTTCGGTGAATCGCTCTTTCCGATGCCCGCGTCACCCTTAGCGACGGACATGAGTGTACAAAGTGTACTCTCACCTCCGTGGGTACTGGTCCTCGGTATTTCCGACTGTTGAATGGGTCCGCCCAACTGCTATGTGCGGCATATTTCTCCGCTCAAACTAACGGGGGGGTCGTATTTACCTCTTCAGCGTGTGGTAGGATCACAAACGCAGGGGAACGTTGCCCGTTTGGCTATGGCTAGAGACCGCGAGCATGTCACCACAACTCCAGACCATAGCCACAAATCGAATCGCTTGCCCTCTATCCTACAACGCTTGAAAACGGTAACATACGACCCCCCTCCAACAATGACAAGTACGAACCCAGCCTTAAAAAGTCGTGAAATGAGAAAAATCAACGATCAAAATAAATTTTTCCCAGCCCAAATACGACCCCCTATCTTGGTGGCCGAATAAGACCCCCTATTGGGGATTTGCCAACAACGATGTGCCTGATGTGTGTGAAAGCGTTCCATTTTACAGGCTGCTTGTTCACGCACATGCAAGCCGATCAATACACGGAGGTGAGTAACCTTTCGTCTTCCTTTGTTATAGCGGATGCACAAAGCTAATATGCGCACGCTCATTTTCCGCTAACATGGCTCGTGCTCACAATCTGCCCATTCCTGGATACTGCTCTTAAAAGCTGGAGAAGACAAAGGGAAACGACTCCGTAGAGTAAAACGCGTTTCGATTCAATTCACCACTGGGAGAATTGTATTAGTGCAAAGTTCGTCGGACTGCCGTAAATCGCATTTTTTGCACAAAGCAGTTTCCTCTATTTTCTAGCTGGGTCAATTTCTATTACCTCGTTTCTATTGATCCTTACCAGATCTGGCTGGACGCACAACTTTCTGCGCGTCCGGCCGGGGTGCTGATTGCTGATAGGATTTCTGTGCTGACCACTAACACTTGGCTTGATTCCATGTCTCGAAGTACGGCCTACTGCACCATATTTCACCTTTTTAATGCCAATGTCTGATGCTTATCACGTTTCTAAAAACACCCACCATTTGATGGAAATAGGGCAACTTAGCGGTTGAAAGAAGTTCGGTGGTAACATTATCCAAGTCTTGGTGGAAGCTACTTATTTCCAAGCGTTTCCGTTGGGCAGCTTTCAGTCCGTCTGCTGGTTACCTCTTATTCACTCCCACTGGATCAAACATCTTTGAGCCTTTCACTTTGGAAGAACCTTTAGAAGTTTAGCTTGAAGCCAGTTTGGTCTATAATAACTACAATAGATACGAAAGTGCCTGCGCTCACCAAGCCTTGCGTCATCGATCCCTCGGACCACAATCTCAATCGCAAGCAGAGTAAGAGGGGACAGATACTAACTCTAAGCCCTTGTCAGGAGCAGTATCACAACATGTCTCTTGCCACCAAAGTCTCCCACCATGTTCGCTAAAAACGTCTGAATCACTTGCTGGTGTAGTTCCCAGTGTTGCTACGACTCGTGTTGTTAAGGGCTGTTGTGTCCTATCAGCTGTTATAACGTCCTGCCACCCACCGATAAGGTTCCCATCCTGCCCCTATCTTACTTCGTGGAAACACACCTTAACCGTCGGCTGTGGCCGCAATTATAGTAAGTTTAATGAGCTTCCTGTTGGTAAGCCTCTACGGTATCTATCAGCTGTTTGGTACACTCCACTTGCTGCCACCTCACCAATTAATATTTTCCCATCCTGCCCCTAGTCTTAAACTTGGATCAAGTCCGTCGTTGCTCTGGCCGGTGCTATGAATTTGGTGACCTCCCCTTCTAGAACCCCCTGTGCTATCTTATCAGCTCTTATCAGTTCCTGCCACCCACCGAAAATGTTCCCATCCTGCCCCCTATCTCTCTACTTGGATCCAACGCCGGCCGTTACTCTGGCCGTGTCAGTGAGTTGGAACCACTATTTTCAAGGCTCCTCATTAATCTTAATCACGTTAACATTCCTGCCACCCACCAATAATGTTCCAATTCTGCCCCCTATGTTGCTACTTGGATCCAACGTCCGGTCGTTAGTCTGGCCTTCGCTATGAATTTGTAACCCCCTTCTAAGCCCTCCTGCCGTATCTTATCACTGTTATCCAGTTTCCTACCACCTACCAATCTGAGTTTCTTCTCCCCGGACCCCCCATAGCCATCAGCTTATTCAGTTGAGCGCATCTTGCGCCTCTTTGAAGGAACGTTATGAATTTCCGGTACAAACACCACACATATTCACACACGACACTCAATCCAGTACAAACTTTGCGAATTTATAATTAGTAGGAACCTTGTCCGAGTTTTCAATGACCTGCAAGATACAGGATGATGATATGAAGACAATGATTCGTGATCTCAGTAGTACATTAAGCGACAACTAGTATCAGATTTACCTGGCCGCATTATCTGAGTTTTCCGTGCTTTTTTGGCGGATCCGCCAGAATAACGGTAAACCGCCCAGTGTGGACTGCTACGGAGGGTTTTTAAATACCTGTTAATTCGTTCTCAACGTTTTTTTCTTTACCGGAGAGAAACTCGTTGTAGTGAATACAGCTTCTTAAAGGCAAGTGGCACGATAAGCAGAGGCATCGTTATAGTGCCTAACCATGGTGCAACATGCCGACCCAGACGCCCATCGCAACCGCCCGCCCACAAATGGCCGTACAGTCACATCGACGCTGGTACTCTTATCGCTCATTTATGAAGTACAATTGATATGAAGCGTTGCTACATGGACACGTGAATACATACGTGCAGTCGGATCTGTCAAAGCGATTGTTGGCACGATGACAGCAGGAAACTCGTCCAAAAACGCTCGTTCAGCGCCATGCAAAAAGGCTTTTTTGCATGTTTTCAGCCGTTTAGCTTCGCTATATAGCACCCCTGCTACTACTTTTGAGCAAGTACCAAACTATCGTGCCTTATGCCTTTATTGATTGATTGGCACTTCACACAATATGTAATTGTGGGATGCATTCATAGATCCTGCCCCCCCCCCGTGGAGCCCCCTAAACAGGACATCTTGAGCATTTTCGAAGCTTCGAAGCTGAAGGATCACAAACTTGAAACTTACATCTTGCTCGGTAAATGATGGCAAATATGATGTATGCGATGGCAACAAAGAAAGGTATAAGGTATAGTAAGTAAAGTTGAAGGTTAGTTCTGAAAAAAAAACTGGAAGAGTAATTGTAGAACTTGAAAGCTGAAGCGAAAGGAAAGCTGGTCACCTGCCACTTCTAGGAGTGGAGTTATATCCCGGTCTCCTTATTTCGGCAAGTTCTGAAACAGGCTGGAGGAGGAGAGCCACCTCTCGCCGTTCAAGAAACACAAAAATGTGGGTAGCTGCTTATGCCCAACTCACCATCTACTCTTACTGCTTTTCTAAAATGAACGTAACATTGAATTATTTTAAGAATGAGGGTGTGCACCTAGTGCAAATGAGTGATAGGAGAGAACAGTCACGACTTTTGCCTTCTTATCACTTCATTATCTTTCAATGTCTTCCTTCAAATTCTAGGAGCCCCAGTAGAGCATCCAACACGACTTCGAAAGCACGTGGATAACACTTCAAACGGGCCTTATGGGCCACAGTGCCTATGCTGCAGGCCGCCTCGTGCTCAGTTCTGAGCCGCGAAAAGGAAACATCCTTGCTGATTGCTAAAGCAGGTGGCCTTATTTAGGGATGAACTTTTCACAACTGTGGAGAAAGTTTCTCCGTATATATACTTATGATTGGCTCCTTGAAGGTCACCTTAGCCATATTTTCAGACTTGCATGAGACGTAGAGCCCGACAGATACATGAGAATGTTCCAGGATTCCAAGCTGCTCAAGGTGTTTCTGGAAAACGAAAGCCAATGATATAGCAGACGTCGAAATTTCAAATTTTTGTCTATTCCCCCACAAATCTGTGTTAGGAAGCGCAATACTCCAGAGCGGCAAATAGTTCTGACTATGCATCTACAGTAGCGAAAAAAAAACTTGGAACAAGCCCAAGTCGCGCGCTTTTAATAGTTTTACATACAATTTTTAAATTGCACATGAAAACTTTGTTTGCTCAAATCAAGTACGCCTTAAAATGCTATTCTAAAAATAAAGTTGGTTGATTAAATTCGTTACCGGGACAGAATTTTGAAGATTATTGCGATGCGGCATGCCGCTGCCACTCTGATATTGGACCGGTTTTCAAAGTTTCTAATGCTTTGGGAACAACATAGGTTTCTCGAGAGTAAAAGAAACGAAAGGAGGGAGCGAACAGTCAGACAGGTGTGATCTTCTTTAAGTGGATGGCAAAGCATTAGAAACTTCGATAACCGGTCCTATACAGAGCGGCAGTAGCACGCCGCATCGCAATAATCTTCAAAATTCTGTCCCGATAATGAATCTAATCAGCAAACTGTTTTCAGGGTAGCGTCCTAAGGCGTACTTGATTTGAGCAAACAAAGTTTTCATGTGCATTTGAAAATTGTATGTAAAACTATTGAAAAGCGCGCGACTTGGGACTTGTTCCAAGTTTTTTTTCCGCGACTGTATCTAGGTTTTTGTGTACTCCTGTGTACCTTCGAAATTTCATGCGTTTCACTTCCAGACCACATTTCGGACAAATTGATTCACCCTGTTTGGAGCTCTTTCTCCCTGGACATCCTTATGGAGCATTTCTGATCTCTCCGGCACTTTCCTTCACACCTTTCAACATTAAAAGTTGCTCAGAAAAATAAGGAGAGGCGAAAATGGCCTAATTTCTTGGCTCTAGAAGGTATTACACATTCCCAGATGCGACAAGATGGTTGCGCAGATTCACATGGGCTGAATGACTGCCCCTACTTGAGTTCCGACTGCCCCCAGATCGATTATACCACGCTGAAAATAGCATAGTGTAGTGCTGACTTTAGCATAACACTTATAGTCAAAGGCATGGTCCGGGATAAGGAGATTAGCTGGTGTTGAAATATGGAAGAGAAGTAGTCAAGTGAGCCTGTCTGTAAAGAGAACATGACAAAGGGAACGTTGGCAACGTTTTGATGGGGCCCTCCAGCCCCAAACAAATGTACGGTTGAAAGGCCAAAGAACTACGTTGTGGGACGAGTCTAGTCAGCTAACTCTTTTTAACGAACGCTTAGACCCCATACAAGACAGTACAGCATACATTTCATGCATCTTTTCCCGGTAGCATTATATCTGGCTGGAGGCGGACTTCGAAAGCGGAGGTTTGGAGGCAGACTCACTGGAAAAGGAGGGGTCACTGGAGCAACTTTGCGCCTCAATTCCCTTAGTTTACATTTCCCTTTTTATAGGTTATCGCGGACAGTTCCTTCAACATTTTCGCTATCTGACAGGATGGTGTCCAACGAAGGGTTAGTTTTGGCGTAATACCGGGCCTCTTGTCAATCACTCACGGAACGACCAAGGCGCAGCGATCGATGGGGTAAATGCGTGGCGCCGCGCAAAACCACTTCTCCTTCACAACGCCCCGATAGAATTTAGTGGTGATAACTGTATTTGAGACCATCATGTGCTCATATAAGAAGTGCCGAACATTGCATATATACCACTACGCCCGTTTAATGCATGCTGGCATAACGACTGTTAGGCAGCGTTCATACTTTGCGACAGCAGTGGCAATCGGCGGTACGCACAGATTGCCGCCGTAACGCTATTTCTGTCGGAGTGCTATATTCTCGAGTGCTTTTAGTAGTCGGCTCGATTTCTGCTTTTTTTAGCTGTAATTTATCTCGGTACCAAGCTTGGTTTTAACACAAGGAATGATGGAGTCAACCGTAATCGCTTTGTTGTCTCTTTTTCTTTTCTGATTTAGGATAGGTAAAAATGGGCAAAAAGCGTGAAAGCCTTCTCTTTTCTTTTCTGCATTAGGATGAAAAATGGGCAAAAAGCAGTTGAAAAGCTTCATTCTAGAGTTAAGTTTCCTTATTGTTTTCTTTTTTTTTCTCATTCTCGGAGGTTGAACTATCCTACTATATATAATCCGCTATGTGTGTGTGTGTGTGTGTGTGTGTGTGTGTGTGTGTGTGTGTGTGTCACGAAATTCATAGCGAGCGTCGCAGAAAAGATAGGATGACAGTTCCAAGAAGTGATATACATGGCAGGACGGGAACACTTTTGGTGGGTGTCAGGAGGTGATGACACTTGATAAGATTCGATAAGGGGCCTTAGAAGGGGAGGGTGACCGAAATCGTAGCGCAATTTGCAGCAGCTGCAGGACCGTGATTTCAAGAAGTGATATACATGGCAGGACGGGAACACTTTTGATGGGTGACAGGAGGTGATGACACTTGATAAGATTCGATAAGGGGCCTTAGAAGGGGGGGTGACCAACATCTAGCGCAAGTTGCAGCAGCTGCGGGACCGTGATTTCAAGGAGTGATATACATGGCAGGACGGGAACACTTTTGATGGGTGACAGGAGGTGATAACACTTGATAAGATTCGATAAGGGGCCTTAGAAGGGGAGGGTGACCGAATTCGTGGCAAGTTGCAGCAACGGGGGACCATGATTTCAAGTACTGATATGCCGTAGGGTGGGGCTGGCAGAAGCTGATAACAGTTGATAAGATCCGATAAGGGGCCTCGGAAGAGGAGGGTCATCAAATTCGTGGCGCAGGTTACAGCAACAGTGGGAACTCAGATCCGTGAGGTGATATAGGGTGTGGGACGGGAACATTATTGGCGGGCGACAGAAAGTGATAACAGTTGATAAGATACGGTAAGCGGCCTCGGAAGGGGAGGGTCATCAGATTCGTAACGCAGGTTACAGCAACAGTGGGACCTCTGATCCGAGAGGCGATACAGGGTGATATGATAGTGATACGGGACGGGAGTGTTATTGGCGGTACGGAAGTGATAGGAGCTAAAATTGACAAGGTAGCATGGGAAAATCCGCTTCACCACCGCGCCACAACAACAATGCGATCGATATGACTCAAGTATAACGATCTCAGTGATTCCAACAGAACTCATTCCTCACTGCTTATTAGTAACGACATCGTGTACCGCTAAGCCAGCTCTATTCCAAATGCATGTGGTTTGTTTACAGAGATGTTATGAACAGCAGCAACTGACTTTATCACTCTTACCACAATTATCTTCCATCAGCAACTTCAGTGAGGGCCATTTAAAGGGTTCCACTGCTGAATGCGGTAGAGCATTCCAAAGCAAGACGCTTTAGGAAGACAGATTGCATAAATTATAGGCTGCTTCAGTGGCTGTCCAAACAGGCTGCACTATTTCCGTGTAGGTTATGAACGTACCAGTCGGATCGCTGGCTAAGGCCGGCTTTCCTCCTTCTGTGCTGCGATGCGGGGGGGGGCTGCTGCTGCTTCTGCGCCTTGACGGAACAAGCGCTGCTTTTCAGTTCTTGGCTGATGCAGAAGATTCCTTTGAACAGTGTGTTGGTCAACGATCCTTAACTTAGCACGCGGCAAATCCGCATGGCCCGGCTTCGCCGGGCCATGTCACAGAAGGAGGAGCGCCCGGCGACAGCCGGGCGATCCGACTGGTGAAGTTATAAATATTCTCCTCACTGATGTTGCATGAAAGAATTTTGAGAATGTTTTTGAATAAAAATGTGAATATTTTGAGAATTTGAGAATGTTTTGGTTATCTAGGTGAGTTTCTTTCTGTTCCTTTTTTTCGTTGTTTGAACTAAACTTGTAGAATATAAAGATTTGGGCAGTTGGAACAGTTAAGCCAATAGGAAACTTTCAAAACACCATATATATTGAAACAATGAAAACAAAAGAAACAAAAAGAAGCTCACCTAGGAAATGAAGTTGCCTTATCCCGACCTAAAAAAGGTGAACCCCCCCCTTCCTCATATTCCAGATCCTCTTAAGTACAGAAAGTCAAAAGTTTTCAGTTAGTAGCCATTATCAAGAGAAAAGGTCTCACATCCCACACAGTCTTGGATTTCCTTATTTATCAATGCGAGCGGTCCAAGGGCGCCGCGGACCAAGTAACCGCGTTGAGGCGCACTCTGTCACGTACCGACGATCGCGGCGATCGGCCACTGGTGTCGCAAGTATGCCTTAGATGAGGAGAGATAAATCTGCCTGCCTTGCTCCACTCCTTCATCTCCATTTTACGTCCATTTGAAAGTCCACTCAACTCCTGCTTCCAGATACAGTGGTGGTCAGTGCTAGCATGACATAACGAGACATAAAAGTACCTAACAACTCAGTGTTTGAAGCAGCACTATTCCTCGCCAATTAGTGCTGTTGGTCCACGAACACATCACACGTTTATTTCTGCAGCAAAACTAGCCTTAACAAGAGCATCCGTCCAATGCCTACCCTCGACACAACGTACATCTTTTACTTGCATATCAACGTGAACAGTTTCAAGAAACCTTGTTCAACAACGAGTATAGTGAGAAATCAGTGAAATGGTGGATTATGTCTATGCAATGGTCTATTTCTGAAAGCAAGCTTGATTCCCCATTTTCACGAGCGAATGGGCTGTAAGTGGCTTCACAAGCGAACGTACTAGAATTTGATTCACAACTGTAAGTCTCTGCAGTTAGTCGATCTACCTCTAAGGCGCTTTCCTCCCTGTACCTCTGTTGCCTGTCTTCAAGGGTAAACGAGATTCCCGCTCTCTCGGACACCAAAGGTGGAACAGTGGCGACTCTCCCAGATGAATTCCCGACAATAGCAACGTCCGCGCGCAACAACGAACATGGTACAGCGAAAAGTGACACTACAGAAAATGTGTACAGTAAAGTCATTAAACTGAAAAACGAAACCAGTGATTGGATCATAGCCACAAGAGGCAGTCCTGAGCTGAGCTGAGCAATTTCATTGTAGGTACAAAAACCATTCTTCGTAAGGAAGTCGTTTGCGACCCAATATTCAAAAAAGTCTAACCAGCGATTGAATTCGGCCTGATCAACCATCACGTTCCAGTTCTGTGAAAAAAAAACAGCTGTGATGACAAAGAAAGACAACAGACTGTACAAGAAAAACGACTAACACAAGAAAGGAACACTCACTAATCTCTGCACGAATTCCCATTCCAACTGATTGAGGTGTTGAGTAGAAATGTTAGCCGCTTCAGACCATTCTGCATTGGATGCACGATCATAGGTATCCGAATCATGAAGGAACTTGGACGCCAATACCAGTGCAGGAAGATAAAGATCAGTAGGGTCAGATGATTCAAACCAATCCTGAAACAGGGCGAGGATCGTCGTACAAAGAAGAAGCAGACAAGTGGTAACATAGATGTGGTAAAAGCTAAACTGCTATTACAGCAACGCGCAAGAATAAAGGGCTACCAGAGAACAGCTACTGTTCATTTCCAGGATATTTCTTTACTTGAAAGTCCAATTTTCAAAAGTTTATGCTGCAATTAGCTGATCTGCTTTGTGGGGCGCGTTTCAAGAATACATTCTAATTAATGTTATTACCCGAAGTCGCGCTTCCGTTTTCATAGTTCCAGTCTTATCAATAATGATGACCTATTGCAGCATAAACTTTTGAAAATTGAACTTCAAGTAAAGAAATA
>MU966570.1:0-24291 GCA_036418165.1 Cooperia oncophora
TTCCGTCAATTACTTAACCTTGCCGTTTCACATGTGTATGCGTCCAAATTTATCATGTTTCAGATCGAATTCGAGTCTATTCACTATTCTATTCTATGCTCCCTAGCGATCGAGGCTATATGAAGATATCTGCCAGTCCAGCAACTTCGGAAAGTTCAGCGTTAGCTTCGCTCCCTGTCAAACCAGTGAAATCGTGATTGAGGCTTCGTATTCAACTAGTAAGCCTGTTTCTACCATGGATAATTCTTCTTTGCTGGCCCTTGCAAACTGAATGAGTTACAAAACACTACTTTCTTCGTTCCGTCCTACGAGCGCAATTATCGTCCACTTGCCTGCGCTCTCTTTTCGATCCGAAAATCACCCCAAAACGTCCCTCGCGCGATCGAACTCCACTGAAGCTCATCTCTGATCTGGCTAAAGGGAATTTCCCGCTTATGAGGTTCGTCATTATAGCGATGACGCTTCCCAAGATCGAAGTCTTCCACCATCTGAGCGTCTCTCATTGCAAATCACACAATCTCTCACGCTTGCCGAAAATTTCGACCACACTTTCAGCGTTGAGCACCTCTCTACTAGGGATTTCGTGATGATACACTCCTTTTGCGTCATGCGGTTTACAGCGCATTTCGAGAATGGATTGTAGAAGTCGAGAGCTTTCCAACGCCAGATGACCTCGCCTATCCGTCTATCCAGAAGTATTCCATCCATTTCAGGATCGCAGCTCCAGAGGACCATCCCGAATCTTTTGCAGAAGTGAGGATCGTCGTTCACCTTCGAGGCAGTCCGATATGCGTTAGAGACGTAGGATCACCGGCTCCTCGCTCTCCTCCTCGCAGACAATCGCCACAGGGAGAGCGGAAGCTTATCGATCCGTCAATCGTATGTTTCTTCTGTGAGGCTAATCATTATACTGCAAACTGCACTACCATTAAGAGTCTCACGGATTGTAAGCTACAAACTTAGTTTCTGTTGAAGATTAGCCTTTACTGCCTTTACACGCGCCAGGCTACTGCAGACGCGATACGCCTTGCCGTGTTTGCGATTCAGATGAACATCACCCAGCACTCTGTCCTTATCGTTACTTTCTCGTTCGCGATTGGACCGGACGTGAAGACATTCTTCAAAGCTATGTATTTCCTCTACGAAAACTACTACATTCGTCATCCAAAGCCATGAACGAACATGCCTTTCTCTTTCACACTATGTCGACGACCGCCACTTTCCGGGAAGGCCCCTTCGGTTTGGTCCGGGTATACCCTCATCCACCCCACAGCGCTGGGAGATCGCTGTTTTCGTCCAATCCCCCTTCGGAAGTTTTCACCCCCCTGCCAAATTGGCTAATGCGAGACAAAAAAAATCTCCCTCTCGCACTTTTGCAAGTCCGTAGGTCCACATACAAAAGTCAACAACAACCGCCATTTCAACTTCGTCTAAGGTCTATTGGCTCCACCTGCTTTATTCGATGGTCACTTGGAACGCTTCGATGGTCAGTTGGATTACAATTGGTACGCGATCACGAAGGCAGTCAGTTGCAGATGTAGTCAGCGATTACATTTTTGTTTATCTGCGTTTTGCTTTATTATCTCTTACCTTCATTGCCCCACTTACTCCACTCATTTATGAAGTTTTCTTGATAACTGATTTTTATTTGTTTTGAGGACCCTTAAAGCCTCACATATTTACTCGATGCGCTCTAAGGAATGTGTACATATTTGTTGTTGTTCCATATTATTTTTGCCTACTGTATCTCATATCCCTGATCAGTACGTGACAGGCTACCCCCTTTTTTCCGTTCATTATTCGTCATGGTCACACCAGGGCCATTTTTCTGACGCCCGGAGTGTCGTGACTGACGCACGACCGTCCCTGGGGGGCTAATGGGGGGCGCCGGGAGGATACCGCGCTCGAGTTGCACTACAGTTGCGTCCTCAAAATATGAAAAGCGCGGCCTGATCCGCGGGAACCGCGCAGACAGTAGTATTGTCATCATTTTTCAAATCAGTCGTCGTTCTGCGCTCACTATGAGCGGTTGTGCAACTGGTGGACCAGCGTCGCCATTCCCTGTCCCCATCTAATTCATTCCATGGTCTTCTCCTGTCACTACTGATCAATTGCTTCCACCTATTGCTCCCATCCTCACCTTCATCCACAGGTACGACTTCCTCTTAATCATTTTCTTTGTACATATTAATATCGATTAGCCATTGGCCATGTGTATTATTAGATTACGATGAATTTGTCTATGTTATCATGTAACCAGTCGGATCGCCCGGCTGACGCCGAGCCTCCTCCTTCTCTCTGGCCTCCGGCTTGCGCCAGGGCGCGCTCCGTAATGCGGGACACGAAGCTCTTTCATCACTTGCGTTGTTCATACACCTCTTATTGGTTAAGCAATCGTACAGATAGAGCAACCGTGCCGGATTCCTGCGTTCGCATGTACACGCTATACTTGCTCCGCGCCCTACGGCCATACAAACACAGCACAGGAGTACAGATCCTTGTGTGAAACTCATGTGAAACACTTGAGGTACTTTTGCTCTGAGGAGGGGGGTCGTATTCGGGGTGGGGTAAGACAAATTTATTTTGATAGTTCATTTTTTCCTTCTAGAAAAGTGAGGGTTGTATGGATTTTTTGTTTTATATGCACTATATGCATTCTGTACGCCGTGGATATACGTTTCAATAGTTGATTGTGTGCGCCCCCCCCCCCCCCCCCCCCACGTGATGACCATATATAGGTTAGATAGGAATCATTCTAGGTATGGAAGATGCAAGGTAGTTTCAGCCAATCTGAGCCTGCGGAATACTTGGCATTAAAGCCGTGAGAGGTAGCGCAGCGATTGCTTCCGTTATCAATTATTTTTATCGATTGATAAGATTAGTGTCAACGTCATCAATGTCCTCATCACTAAATCTCTATGATTTGAGAGCGTGAACCGCCTTGAACAGCGACGACGACTGCAACCTCCATTATCAGCCCCTATCAATAGTTATCGCTTCTAGTCACCCACGGTTGATGTTCCCAACTCACTCTCTATATCACTTGCTGAAACGCACGCCTCGCTGATACTGTGACCTGCGCTATGAATACGATGACCTCACTATTCTAACGTCCCTTATCGAATCTTATCAGCAGCTCACAAATCTTGTTACCCACCAATAATGATTTTGGGCCCTCATCCTATATCATATCTCGAAATCAAGAGCTGACTGCTGCTGTGACCTGCGCTGTGAATATGGTAACCTTTTCCTTCTAACGCCCCTTATCGAATCTTATCAGCAGCTTACAGTTTTTTGTTACCTCGATAATGTGTTCTTGGCACTATCCTCTATATCATATCTTAAGATCGAGAGCAGGCTGATGCTGTCACTTGCGTTATGATTATAGTGACCTTCTCCTTCTACAGCCCCTTATCGAATCTTATCAATTGATATAACTTCCCTGTCACCTACCAATAGTGTTCCCGTCACACCCCGTACATCACTTCTTGAAATCAATGTCTCACTGTTGCTGGGACCGGCGCTATGAATTTCGTGACACACAGACAGACGCACACACAAACATACACACACACACTTACAGACATACTTAGCGGATTATATAGAGTAGGATGTTTTTCTACATGAAGTTCTGAAGGTAGTCGTATCTTGTCAGAGTAATTATAGTGGGTAGATCCATGACTGTTATCCACTTAGCGAGGGGCAGGCCTCATTCAGCCCGTGACAGGACGGAGGCACACAACGGCGCGACGTCCCCTTATAGGGAGGTGCGGGCCCTAATAACCCCGCGCTCTGGCGTGACCCGGGTGCACCCCGCCGATGCCAACGTCTCTTGTCGGCACCTGGGCTCGACATTGGCCGTCCAAGCCTTCTACTTTCTATAGACGGTACCATGGTACCGGAATCGTATGCGAGTTTGAAAATACTGACCCGTCAATCAGTTGGCCTCGGCAAGTCGATATGTAGGCCACTTCGCACTCAATGCTACGATTCCGATTCGAAGTGGAATGCATCTCACAATGGGATTGATCCACGACGAACAATCGATCGGCGACAGGAGATGCTTTTGTCAGGAGTTTGAGCGCATTTGGAGACAGCTGATTTCACTAATTGTAACTGTGTGCTGATGTGAGTCACCGATAGGAAACACTGCTACCAAACGCTCCATGCTCGGTTAAATCAGCAAAGCTATTATCCCTCACTGATTTCATGATTTGACCTACTGAATCCGGGAAGCAGAGAAAAAACCGACCGTCAACATCCGCCTCACTTAGGAGAGCAGTGTTGGTATCGTGAATACGCAGGTCACGATAGCATGTGAAGCTGAAGTGTTGCACACCCTCAACAGACTCATTATTATTGAGCTTTTCACATTCCATTATAAAATGCATACGTACAGATCCCTGAGATGAGATGTAGGCGCGGCCATGTACTTGGTGTGTAGTGTGTGTGTGGTTGTTGGTGGGGTGTTTGCGTTTAGTGTGTGGTGCGGTGTGTGTGTGTGTGTGTGTGTGTGTGGTGGTGTTGTGGTTGTGGCTGTGTGTGGTGGGTGGGCGATGTGGTGTGTGTGTGTGTGTGTGTGTGTGTGTGTGTGTGTGTGTGTGTGTGTGTGTGTGTGTGTGTGTGTGTGTGTGTGTGTGTGTGTGTGTGTGTGTGTGTGTGTGTGTGTGTGTGTGTGTGTGTGTGTGTGTGTGTGTGTGTGTGTGTGTGTGTGTGTGTGTGTGTGTGTGTGTGTGTGTGTGTGTGTGTGTGTGTGTGTGTGTGTGTGTGTGTGTGTGTGTGTGTGTGTGTGTGTGTGTGTGTGTGTGTGTGTGTGTGTGTTGTGTGTGAATATTCCACTTTGGGACTTTTGGGACAGTTGTAGTCGTGTCTCTATCCAGCAAAAGCCAGGAGGACAGTTGTGTCGAATCGAAATACCCCGCGTACGGAATGTCCAAATGAAGTAGCAGCTTGCATCAGGCAGGTGAACTGTATGCGGTGGGAGGAGGGTAGCGGCAAAAGCACGCTTGCCACACGAAGATGCCGAATCTCTTGTCATCTCTCGCCTAGCCAGTAAAGCCATTTACCCTCCACAGTCCTTTTATTAACACCAGACTTGTTTGTGAGTAAACAGGTCTGACCGATTTTTTCATTTTCCCGCGAAATAAAAATGAAACGGAAGACCCTCGGAAAAACACCCAGAAGATTTCTCTAAGATGCCGCATTTCACTGTGATCAGAGCGAAGCTGGGTGCAGAGGTAGCGGTGATCAGGTGCTAGGTGACCGCAGAGGGGCCACAAATTACTTTAACACATTGACGACAGCGTGATACACATTTAATGCGCGCAGTGTGGGCCACGTGGGACCACGCGAACCACGGACCCACCTGTATAGGTTGGAAGGGAAGTCTTGTCACTGTTGTGACTTTTTTCTTTTTTGTTTTCTAACTAAGTATACAGTGGAATTAGTCAATTAATATACTCGTCATAGTTAGCCACAACAGTGCTCCACCCAATGGACGGGTTAGCATTCTCCCGAACTGAGAAGGCTGCGAGTAGAGTAAGTCAGCGCCCTCGCGACTGATGTCATCAAAATTGCTGAAAGTTTTCTTAGCTAAGAAAGCCTTAAGGAGGCGGAAGTAGTAGTCGTAGGGGACTACGTCAGGAGAATATTATGAGCGGGAACTGGTCTTCCAGTTTCCGATCTTGCCCTCATATATTTGGTAGGTCTCCATAGCAGGCATGGGGTCTCGTGTACTACGAACGAGGTGACCCGAAGCTAGTCTCGGTCATTTTTCTCCAACAATTTTCACTCGTTTCGGGAGCTGAGCGACACAAATGGTGGCGGTGACCGTCTGTTCTTATGGGGCAGCTCGTTCTGCAGCACCTCCTCGCGTCCCAGGAGCAGCACAGGAGAACCTTTTCGGAATACATGCCCGGTTTGGACTGCTAGAATGGATCTTCTCCTTGAGAGAGACAAACGGTACTGTGTGGGTTGAAATCATAGAGGACCCATCTCTCATCCCCACTAAGCAGTCTCCCGGAAACTCCTTCTGACGAGGGCAGAGAAGGGGAGACTGACCAAGGGGTACCCGGGTGCACAGCGTGCCATCGGTCAAGGTATGAATGATCCATCAAGCCAGTACTTCTTGGTAGTCAAAGGCTTACAGGCGGTGGACGACTGTCAGTTAGGTACATCCGAGTCTTGTCGCAAGACTGCGGGTGGTAGCCTCTGGATCCCCTTGTCTGCTTCGAGAATGGTGGAGTCTTATACTTCTTGGGGCCGTCCCAACCAAGGTTTGTCTTCGAGGATCGAGTCTCTTTTCGCGAAGCGAGCGAACCAAAAGGTGGACGGTCCTGATGGTAGTGGTGTCTCCGGCAATGCACAGTTGATGTTGCGGACAGCTGCCGTGGCTCCAGTGCTGCGGGGCCACCGATACATGATGATGACCCGAAGATACTCCTGTGAAACTGACATCGTAATTAAACCCAGGGAAGAGCAGGCGCCCTCACACGCCTCTTGCAGGAAAGCTCCCAGAGTGTCCTACAAGCATAGCATGTTACGTCATGTACGAGCATCGAGAATCAAAAACTGTAAGCTTTTCAAAAAACACTGACAGGACTTTCCTTCCAACCTATATATGAATCACGATCAACAAATTCATCTTTCCCTAGTGCATGATTTTTTGTTTAGTTTCTCCTATTCATTCTATAGGCCAGTCCTTAGTATACTCGTACAACACGTGGTCCATGGAATAATTTAGTACACATTAGTTCAGCAAAGATTTCCTGTGGAAAGAGCACTATAAGCTTGAATTGGTTTGCTCCTCAACTTTGGATGGTTTGCTGTTTAACTCTTTGCCAACAAATACAGACAATTACAACATTAACAATGATGAAAAAAATATAAGGTGAAGGATTCTGAATCCTATAGAAAACACGATTTTTTTTATGAAAAAAAATTGGTTACCGACAAATCCCTGGCCCTGGTGCAAGGAGAGTTGGCCCAGCCAGATTTTTCCATAGTAAATAATTGACTTACTTCACAATTGCTCTCTAAACCACGTTTTTCGATCCATCCATTCTCCAAGAAAGCGCTTCGTGGAACGGCTTGAATTCTATGCGTACAGACGTTCAAGAGAACGCGGAAAAAGTAAAAACGCGCATTGTCATCAACGTGTTAAGTTTCAGCGGAGAGGAAATGAATCCTTCTATGGCTTTGAGAGTCCTTAATGCGCACACTTCTCTTATAAGGAGCTAAAGGATATATTATAGATGCGTCACCTCGTGTGTCTGGGACGAGAGTTCAAGGATTTTGCTTAAAATGCACGCGATTGCATACATGCCTGCCGACACCGTTTGATGAGTCAGCCTAGCTCTTTGAACAGTCGCTCACTCTTCTACTGTAGGCGGTGCTACTACTCTGCCTTGGATATGGGAACCGTACCTGCAGGTTCACAGCCATCCAGGTCCGTGCACATCTCCAAGCGACGTGACTGGGAGTAAACCTGAGCACAGTCCGCAGGTGCCTGTTCTTACGCGTGCGAGGTGAGTGGGTTCACAGCCGCAGCAGTGTGTCAGTTTTTCTCGTCAAAAACACCTAGAGGAACGGGGCTGGAGGGTAGCGATAACCAGGCCATTTCTCTCGACATCGCCATCGCTATCCTAATGGTGATGCAGACGCATCGGCACCACAACCGCCTGGAACTACCAGTAGTGAGAGAGAGCAGAAACCACTTCGTTTGACTATGGTAAGACTGTCACAAGAATGCTGAGTTATGGGCAAAAGTCGGACCACGGACGGGATCCGTCCGTGGTCCGACTTTTGCCCATAACTCAGCATTCTTGTGATAGCTTTCGAATCGCGTACTGCGGCGTTAAACAGCAGTTATCAAACAATAACAGCTTGAAGACGATTTCGCGCCAGCACTTGAGTGGGAAGATGACAACCCTTATCACTGTCAAGCTTATCGCTGGAGAGAATTCCCGCAAATGCTTCCCCCTCCAAATTTCGATTTTTTGTTGTTTTTCATCTACCTATTACATTTCTCCACTCATCGAGCGGAGGGGGAAGGGCTCTCAAACAACTAACAATTTCAGTTATCGAAAATAGTTGTATAGGACTTTGATTGCATCGCCAGCAAGTTGGAAGGACGGGAAGAGCAAATACGACTTTCCTCTCTGCAGCCACACAATACGACACTGTTGGGGATTCGTACGACGTCTTCTGATCTATCCTCCAGCCCAGTCCCCATGCACTTATGAGCAGACAAAAATACAGACACCCTACTGCAGCTGTAAACCCAGTGACCTCGCGCAGGGCAAGAATCCGTTTCCACAGAGGTGATTGTGAACTTTGTCTCCAACTCCTCTACCGTCCAATCTACCCGGTTCGTAGTCAAAAGGAATAAATCTCGTAAGAAGACGCGTCCAATTCACTTATGATGTAATTGCATCAATGCACTAGTTCCTTGGATAGCGCGTTTCCCTAACACCTTGGCATCGGACGGAGTCGAAGGACTTTCTGTCACGAGTTCACTTTGTACACAATGCCTTTCGTTTTTTTTTACTATTAGATGGTAAAACACCGGATGACGCGGTGAAGCTGATAGTGAGCCAGAGGTTGCAAGATATTGCTTAGCTGGTATGAGAGGTCCGGAGAACTCCAGCAGGTCTGCCAGGGAGTCCCTACTTACCAGGACAGGTCAACAGGTCAAACCGGCCATTTCCAATGAGCTGCACACCGTTGTACGCGTCTTGGGACAGTGAACTCAAATCTACCTTCAGAATTTGCGGAACGATTCTCTGAACGGAGTTATGGAGGGTCTTATCCCCGCGTGGTCGTTTCACATGCTATCGCGAGGAAACGTGGAAGCGTCTTTACATTTATGTATGGAGTCATTCTGAAACGTGGTAGCAGAGCGCAACGGGTAGGGAGCGGGTTTCTTAGGCGAGACGTCGTAGGATCGGTTCCGGGGCAGGTCGCTTTTTTTGCATTTGTTCAAGAGCATGGATCTTCTAACATCTCTGCTCGCCTGCACTACCCTATAAGGGAACCTGCGATCAGTTTTTTTCGAAAGTGTAGACCCATTGTGGCCTGAAAGAGTGCTTCTGCTTGTACCCCTCGTAACACGTGTCACAAGGGTTTTTGCAATGAAATACCATCATATTCATGTTCAGCGGGTTAAATTACCCCTGGGGACAAGTTTCTAGCCGAATCTGATTTTTCGACCTCACTTGGAAAATGTGGGCTATTCCATGGGTAAGCAGATTGGAGCTCACCTACCATCGATGACTGGTCTCGGGATGGGATTTCCTCCCGATAGTCAAGAAAATGATGCAGACGGCACAAATAAGTAAGCCAGGTACTGTTGTTTGCGAAAAGACATGACTGAAGAGTTATTTCAGTTCGAAGACCAGTCATCACCAGTATGCTAGTCATAGTATCGCTGTTGGCTATCAGTCAGCCATGACTATCCATACCCCATTTTTTCGAAGTTGAGTCAGAAGCTCAGATTTCGCTAAGGTGACGTCCCTAGGGGTTATTTGACCCCCTGAACACGAATATGATACCTGTTTTGCGCGAAGAGCGCTGTGAGTCGCGCTACATGTGCCAACGCTTCGGCGCCAGCGCGCCCGTAAGAAGAAAAACAGTAAAGAAAAACCTCCATAACTCCGCTCAGAGAATCGTTCCGCAAATTTTGAAATGTACGATTCACCGTCTCAAGACAGGTACATTGATGTGCATCTCATTGCAAATGGCCACGCTGACCTGTTGACCAAGGTTTTCCTTTTTTTTCTTCCTGGGAGAATCACTCAGCGACTAAGGTAAGCTCGCAACTAAACCCTCTATTCATAATGTGCAATAGTGGAAAGGAATTGAGAGGATGGCAGGTATGGTTCATCGAAAAGGCGACTTTTATCGGTAAAGCAAGCAGGTCCCACTGCATTGCATTGCACTAAGTGGAGGAAGTGAAAACTAGTGGATTCCTTCTCTCCACGTATTCCCTTCTTTCCTGTGTTAGTGAGGAAAAACCACAGAGCCGAAAGCTCGCTTTCTGACGTTCCTCTGAATACCCCCCACACTACAGGGAGGAACTTATGATCAAAACAAATGGTACCATTTACATATAATGAAAAAACGCATGGATTTCTGGAACGTTTAACCCATCCGAAGGTGATTTTAGACTCAACAAAAAACCATGAGCCATAGCTTCCAATCACTCTGTGTGGACTTTTATCATGGTTTATACTCACGGCCATGACCACGCTTAATTCGAAATTGACAAAGGAAGCCTCACATCTTATTATCGTTATTTGATCACCAATAGTGAATATTTACGCGTGAACTGAGAAAGACATGCATAACACAAGCACAGCTATAACAACAGCATTCAGACGAGCTGGAGGTGATCCTGGCCCTGGCTGTCACACCCCATTCTTCGTCTCAACTTCTCTTTCAAAACATGAGCACAGTACGAAACATTTACCGAACCCAATCACATTTAGTAGTATTCGTCAATAGAAATCTGTTCGGGTTACACGTTCACACACATCTCTGGAAACAATAAATGCCTAAACAGAAATTGACCTCGGGAGATGAGAACACCTGATTAAAATACACTAGCACACAAAGGGGAGGAGGCTTGCCTTACGCTACTTTATAGTCGCTGTTAAAAGCATTGTACCGAATAGAACCCGTCTATAGTGTCTAGAAACCTGAAAGCTTCCAAAGGATTCCTTAGTAGGAAATGGAGGACGATAAGCATTACAGTTATAATGGAAGCGTGAAAGAGAAATGAGCAATGCGAGTAGAAAACGAAAGAATGTCCGTTTGTAGTGAATTTCTAAACAACACAAGAACAGGAAATACTTATGCACAAGCTAAAGAGCCGAAAGCAATATACACAAGATGACAACGTTTGACACCTCAAACACCGGGTCACAACAAAAACACTAGCGTAAACTCGAGATTCAAAATATGCTAGAAGATACATCAGTCAGTACGAACAAGACGTCTCAACCCACACAATCTAGGAGCGCCCACTTACAGATCAATGCGTACCCATATTAATGAAACTAATCTTTGGTAGCAAGATCAACTCGATTTCACATCCATACACGATAATCTGTCTATAAGGCAAACATTCCATAAGCTGCTAATAAATTCTCTAGTGCAGTCCCGTTTCAGAACAGGAAAAGTTCCGCAGCTGAAACAAGGAGTGTTTATTAAAGAAAAAAATCGAATAATCTTCTACTTGTCATAAAGAGTATATTAGTGGATATATCAAAACTACACGACTGCGAGACTTTCATATAGTCATTCTACTGGTGAGTTCTACAGTCTTTGTCGCAATCAGTCGGCAATATACGCTAGCATGAGGGCTCAGGCAGTAATAGTACATTAGGCCCACAGGTCAATTTCAAAGGACAATGCAAGTTTTCGTCGTCAAAACTACTCTCTTCGCGTACCGGGTACTTCATTTTAGAAGACAACAAATGCTGAATGATCACGAAATAGCTGAGCAACCCTTTATCTCTAGCAAAAATAATGTTTCCGATCAAGGTTCGACCGAAACTATTCGAGAGGATTTCTGAGCCTCATTGTCTTGTGCCTTCTCTGTGATTGATAGAATGAAACTCCTTCACGTCGCTTACCTCTGAGACGACGTTTCGGGCTTCAAGCCCTTCGTCAGGTCTACAACATCCATTCAAAGCCTACATCAGCATCATCTAACTTTACAGACATATGCAAGAAATCCAAAATAGGGAAACAATCAACAAATAACTGACCGGCTTCCTACGGGAAGGAGGGTCCGGAAGTATGCTGTAAAAAGGAGTACGCAACGTGACTCACATCCCTAGCTGTTCCTTTCTATAGAAATGGCACAACTAAATTGGTGAAGCAGTGGTATGATCTCCCTGTAGTTGAACGGAGGTTGCTCCTTCGAATCTCCAGCGCTTCCTTCATTTTCCTCTCCACCGGGTCACTTATGTTCCTGTGGATCACGCGCACCTTGAGTTCAGGTGCACGCTCATTCGTGTGGCGCGAGGAACGATGTCTCGAGAAAGGGTTATCCGGATAGCTGCTGGGTTCCGGAAAGCCCTCAAATGTTCGTTGAGCCTTTTGTAGAAGAGGTCGTCCACTTTCTGTGATGTAAAATTCCGAACATAACGTACGTACACCCCACATCTACGATGCAGAGAGTACGTCAGTGTGGACACCGTGACGCGTACACTTCTCGAAAACGGCTATGGAAGCAGACGCGTAAATTGTTGGCGCCCATATCAGGTACCAGGAGGCGTCCCACTAATAATTCCTTTCTCTCAGACTCCTTCGCGAAGGATGTCAATCGAGTTGTAAAGGAATTCGGGGATGCCAATCCGCTTGATATTTCGACCGCCGCCAACACTACGTCGTCTTCTTACGTCGTCACGAGTATACGAAGACCGATGTGGCCGCGAAAACTGTCTTTACTGCCAGGAGGAACGAAAGATTGGCCTTTTGAAGAACACCGTGTACAAGCGAATTCATTTTCCATAATTTCTGTAAGTGAGATAGTAATGATGTTTTGTGATGTTGGATTGATTGCTTGTAGACCTGAGGAAGCCGTAAGGTCCGAAACGTTGTCACATGAATTTTCGAAAAATTCGCTCAACAAGAAAACAGGAATAAGTCATTTGAATAAAATGCAATTGGAAAAGTAGTGCCGCATCACCCAACGCATTAAACATCGAGATTTCTGGAAACTTCACGTTCAGATGTTCCGAGAAATTCCTGCTTCGAAATTGGTCGTTAAAAAGTAAACAATTGCAATGGAAACTTTTCGAAGAAAAATCTGATGAAATAGACAATTCCAGCGCTTATTTACCTAGCTCGCTGTGGGAGACGGATCGTCGTCATCATAGGACCTTTCTCCCGCATGACCCAACATCTGTTCTCCTCTCGGATCCATTTCTGTGGCCCAACTATAGTTCAACAGAGCCAAGTGATTATTTCCTAATCGTCTATGAACCTTTCCTAAACATGTACAATGACCGAAGGGAAAAATTAAAACGGCAGAAAAACAAAGTAAAGAAAATTACCTAACAGATGGTAGATATAAGCCTCGTCTGGTGAGACCTCTTTGAGCTCATTAAGCTCCTTGACGCACTCCTCATTATGCTTCGTATCGAAAAGTAATCTAGCCCTATTGTAACGACAGGCAACGTCATCAGGATCCAGAACAAGCGCCTTAAATTTTATTGTATGAATCAGATTCATCCAGTTCTTCGAGACACGCTGTGACAAAAAAACCCACCCGATCTATCAGCCGCATCGCTCTTTCAGGACGATTCAAGGCCTGCTCTATTTGGGCCAATTGACAAAGCATTGCTCGGTTCGTTGGATTGATTGTTACGGCTTTGGAGATATTGACCTAAAGTAACGACAGCATTGCAACAGTGAACAAAAAGTGAACAAAAAAAAACATCATTTCAGTAAGCAAATTAAAACTCGGATGCGATACTAGATGAGGAGACATGAGGTGCTCCGCAGAAGCTCGCTGATCCGCTGCAATTCTAACGCGCTGGAAACTACCGATGCCTTGTGCGATGCATTTCAAATCGATTTCGCAATGACAACAATCAGTTCTCAGCAAATGATTGCTAGGTAATGCGCACTTATGCCTAACAACAACAGACTGAATGTTTTTTGAACTACGTAGAATCGTAAAAGTATATCCCTTTTCAGTTGCCTGCTCAATCAGCACCTTTTTCGGATACGTACTAAGCTCAGAACAATTTACAGAAGAATTGGAAATAAGGTGTGCAATTATTATGTATCCTTGAGTAAAATTCTCGGAAATACCTGTGCAAGACCCATTTGTTCTTTACGAAGGTGGACTAGACCAAGACCATGCCAAGCTCGATAGTCCTTGGGAGAAATTTCCAACGCTCGCCTAAACTGAATTGTTTGAAAACCTATTCATGAAACAGATTCACAGGAATTTTCTTGAATACCTGAAGGCGTTTGCAGCTCGATCGTACTCCTCCTGGAATATCAGCTCATGTCCTAACAAGGTGTACGCATAAGCAAAATATGGATCCAACTGTATCGCACGTTCCATACAATCGACCGCTTTTGCATGCTGAACGGTACTGTTCGGAAGAGAATGTAGTGCTGAGAAATTATCAGCGGATATCACCTGTCTTTGTAAGGAGAAGCAATTCCCGGCGACACACCAAGTCTGTGGCCTGAACCGAGCTTCGATTGTCAAATGCTGTGCAAGCGATGATAATTCATGAGCATCTTGAAGATGCCAAAGCGCTGTTGACAGCAACTCCATTCCCTTCAATAGTACAATGGAAAAAAAACAATAAGCAGAGAGGAAAGAGGCGAAATCTACTTCAGTTCGATGAGGGTACATTTTCCGTAACTTCTGAAGTATCTCCTTAGCAGAGTGATATTCAGTCAATTCAAATGCCATTCGTGCTCGCATGTGCAGAGCTACTGGCAAATCCGTCATCCAGGGAGGAACAAGATCTGAACGATATTCTAATTCAAACAAAGTCACCGCATATAGTCGTAAAACTAATACCTAATATCTTTTTAGCTACACTCCAACGATAAGAACCGATAGCCTCCTCAACAAGAGCAAATGATTTCACGCAGAGAAACAAGTCTTCTAAAATAACACAGTAAACACCAATGGTAGAAAAGCAAGGGTTTGTTCATACTTTGCGGCAGCGTCCACCAGCGTTCCACGCCACCGGCGGCGTCAGTGACCAGGCAAGTGTAGATATTGATCTAGCTCTACCAGCGTGCGTTAACGTCTGCCCGTCTGCTGGCAGACGCTAGTTCGATAGCAATACCTCCCTAGCCCTCCGGACGCTGGTAGATGCTGGAAGACCCTGGCAGACTCCAGATCGTTATCTATGCTTTACTAGTCGCTCACGCTGCCGGAGGCGGACGTTGGTGAACGCTGCTGCAAAATACGAACGCAGCCCGAGGGGAAGCAGTAGAAAGCATAGAGTAAAATGAGAAACAATCTACAACTTTCATCACAGTCAAAAATGAAAAAAAAAACAAAAAATTCAGTGTTTTCGATGTCCGTCGCTCAGCTAGTTGTTAGTGAAAAAGTCTTCTTAGTTTTCGTCAATTTCTATAAACAACTAACTCAGCGGCAGCTCCACCATCATCCAGTGCACTGGGCGAGTGAGACGACCTTGTTGGAACGTGAGATCGTGAACAAAAAGTACCATGCAGCAGTCTCACTGGCACGATTAAACCTCATATTCAACAATGTCAAGGTTTAATGAAGAAAGAAGTTGGAAACTATCCACCGTCGAATGAACGAGTTTGAGGAACTGAGGGCTACCTTGTATGTGTTGGTTGACATAATGAACCTCCACTGCTTTTTACTTGCTCATGCCGTTCAACTAATTACTTCCAAATGTAAACTTTTTCGTACGTTGTTCCATGGGTCAATTTTCTATTGAAAACTAGCAAATACTTCGAAGAATGTACGCTGTTCTCTAAAGTTTCGTAAACGTGTGCGCCTTCAACCTGGTTCAGTACGATAGAGACAAACATGGTATTGTATCGCCAGATTTATCATATATAATTCCGGTGCAAGCGTTTTTGCCATGAAGGATTGCTATACAAGTTTTTTTTAGTATAGGCAGCCTGCTGGGGTGATTTCAGCAGCTACTTCTGGGCGACGCTGTCATTTGCTGTTTTAGTGACGGCTGCCTCAGAGCACATATGCTAATACAATCTTAATGATGTGGAACTAGGCGAGTGGTTAGTCATGCCTCCCTGAAACGCATGCTGGGATTTGTCTGGGTGTTACTTAAGTAATACCAGGTTGACGCACGAAAACTTTCCTGCTAACACGAATAATGAGGTGGAAAAAAGTGTAGGGAGAGAGAGAGAAGGCTTACTATAGATAGCGCTATACTCCTTATCATTAGAATCACTCCTGTTTGCGCTCGATGAATTAGGAGACCGGCGTGAAGGAGCTGCAGTGGTTGGAGATGCAGTAGACGTTGCGCAACGTATATTGTCACTATTCGATCCTAACGGCTGCTTCGTGCCTGAATCACTTCGTTGCTTCCTAAAGTACAAGAGAAAGATTGTGGATTAGCAATATCAGGGAAAAAAGCGAACCTTGAAGATGGAGATCGTTCCGTCCGCGAAATCTCAACTGATGGACCCATCTCATTAATTCTGGTTATTGCTCTCAAACTGTGCTGCTGCAACATTGCGAAATAATAAGCTTGAAAATAATATGTCACTTTTTCTTACACTGAGCGAAATCACAACGTTCTTTCTCCACCCAAGTAAGACGCCACCAAGTTTCTTGAGTTAAATATAAGAACTCTCCGCCTAAGCTAGGATATTGAATACAGATCAGAAATGTGAAAAGAGGGAAAATTTACAAGACAAAAGACGCGATGGAACACTGGAAAGGCTACCTTGCAAGGTTCGATTTTCTGAAGATATGGAAAAAACCACAAGGCAAGACTCCGGTGGTATTCCCGCAATTACATACAAAACTGAAGATGGTGATAATCATTCGATATGTTACCTTTCTGAGATAAAATCCGAATGATTGCCTGTCATATTGGTTGGACCGAAGGGCACGAAAACACTATTAAACCACTTCAGAGAAAAATAGTTCTTCAACCTTCCGGCAAAATTAATGGAATTTTACAAAAAGGCCTTAACATCCATGCTCAGAAGAATCTGCGAAAGATTCTGAATATAAAAAGTCTGCAGATTGCGCTACATTATATACTATGAGTTTTTGTGAGGTTATTTTGCTAGAGAGAGCAGCACCCGGACTTACAATCAGAGGTTGAACCGAACCGAACCGAATCGATTTCGATTCGGGTGTCCGCCTGCTAGGCCGCTAAAGACCGGCTAAGGCGCGAGTCCTGCCGCTGATAGGCAGTGTACCTCCCTGACTGTAAACAGGGACCCGTCACGTGGTAATCCGTGTCGGGATTGTTGGTCAGGGAGTGCGCACTGACTGCAAGCGGAAGGATTCACGGTTCTGTTCGAAGCGCGGGAATATGCGCACTCGATACAGTGAGTGAACACCAGCTACTACAGATAGTGAGATGGCAGAAGAAGCAGGACTAAGTCCAGCTGAACTGGAGCATATGCTCCTGAGCGACCTGACCACAGCAGAGCAGCTGTCGGCGAGGCTATGGCGAAGACATTGAAAAGTCTGCGTGAGATTCCGGCTGAATTAGTGCAAGGAGTTTCGACGAGGTCGACTAAACAGCTCGAGGAAGCAGCAAGCTCAAGGATAAATGAGGAGTGTATTCTCATTGGGAGCTGGAGAACCTCAAGGAGCTAGAAGTCGAAAGTCGAGCACTAAAAGCCGTGATGTCTGAAACGCTCTTGGTGGTCTGAGCGCTATGGCGTGGGAAACTCACGTAGCACCTACACCGAGAAAACTAGTTAGCCTGAAAAAGAGCAAACTGGTACTGTGAAGCATTAATGATCTTTTCTCGCACCTCGTCAGCCTGCTGGAGCAGAATGCAGCACAAGTACGCCGCCGATAGTGTACGAACAATTGGATGTCGACGATTTCGACAACGTCGAATACCATCTGGATTTCGATCCATGGGCGGCGCAAGGTCAGACCCTTCGGCTAGGCAGAGGGCCTGGAGCCTCACAAGGTGATGGTGGTTTGAACTTCCCATGGAACTTTGAATGGAGACCTAGGTACATCGATAGAGCCTCGAATGCTGATTACGAATATGCAGATTAAAAGTGCTACGGGGACCTCCCAGACGAGATCTGGGTGGTCAAAGTTTGAGTTCTGGCTCGTAAGCGCTGCTGATCGATGCCTCGGCAGTGCCACCGTGGCCTCGTGGTAAGTCTCGCTTTCAAGTCAAACGCATGCGGGTTTGCATCCGGTTGGCGCGAAAATTTTTGCTTCGCTCCGTATAAGAGCTTCAACTCTAATTTTCGAAATTCTTCCGAATTTACGGCCCAGCAGGGCAAGTAGATCAAGTACATCAAGTATACGACGTACTCGATCTAGTATGGATTTGGTCATATCTGCCCTCTCTGAACATATTACCCATCCGACAATTCAAAGTTTTAGCGAGAAATTCGTTCATGGGAGATTTCGACCCCCTGAACACGAATATCACATCCTTCGACGAAAAAACGCTCGTCTGGCCAAATTGCGATTCTGGGCAAAACTTTGAATTGTCGGATGGGTAATATGTTCAGAGAGGGCAGATGACCAAATCCATACTAGATCGAGTACGTCGTATACTTGATGTACTTGATCTACTTGCCCTGCTGGGCCGTAAATTCGGAAGAATTTCGAAAATTAGAGTTGAAGCTCTTATACGGAGCGAAGCAAAAATTTTCGCGCCAACCGGATGCAAACCCGCATGCGTTTGACTTGAAAGCGAGACCATTACCACGAGGCCACGGTGGCACTGCCGAAGCATCGATCAGCAGCGCTTACGAGCCAGAACTCAAACTTTGACCACCCAGATCTCGTCTGGGAGGTCCCCGTAGCACTTTTAATCTGCATATTCGTAATCAGCATTCGAGGCTCTATCGATGTACCTAGGTCTCCATTCAAAGTTCCATGGGAAGTTCAAACCATTCCCTTGTCAAAAAACTGAGAATACGTACTTGTAGCAAGAAAGACGACCGAGTGGAGGCCGAGGACCAGGGACTCGAGCCAATCGTCGTCGATTCCGTGCCGAAGCCGAGGTGAGTCTTTCCACTTCCGATAATGCTATGGGGTCCATATTTGCGGCTATGGCCCTACCCGAAGTGGAGGTGTATAGTGACCCTCAAGGAAAGGATTTGATGAGTTCATCATGAGGTTCACGATGAAATACCAGAGCCTTGGGTTACGGAATGACCTGCTCACCCAACTGTTGCTCTCTAAACTGCAAGGTTACCCAAAAGCGGTAGCGAAATCCCTACCGAAGCTCGTAAGAGAGGGGAACTTTGAAAGCCTTGTAGAAGCTCTGCGAGCAAAGCTTGCTGTGGACAATTCGGCGATGCAGATGAAGGCGTATTTGGATCTGAAACACCTCAAGAAACATGGAGGCGTAACAGAATTCTGCCTGGAACTGGAAAGGCTGTCAAGAGAGCCTATCCAGATGCATCGGAAGAAGTGTCCCGTACAAGGGCAGGCGACTGGTGAGCCAGCTAACCGACTGGCCAGAATACCTCCATATTTTTATAACATGGGAGACAGCTTCAAAGGAGGACATGGTGAAAGCCATGGCACAAAGATGTGAAAGGAAGTAAGCAAGTAGCGGCTGCAATGCGTAATGCCATGGAAGGTCATGCTCGAAAGAGCCAGGACGGCAGATTACGTAAAGTTGATCGCAGTCATGATGCTCGGCAAGTCCAAAACACTGTGAACACACTGGAAGTGAAAGCAGTAAGCTCGATGTCCGTGAGGCTCAGCGGAGACCCGTCGGAAAGTGTTTCAACTGTAACAAGCAAGGACATCTGAGAAAGGACTGCACGATGCCGAAGAAGAACGCTACTGTTACTGAAAAAGTTACTAAATCGGCTCAGCAAGCAGAGCCGGCGAGAATTTTTACCGCGTCCTTGAGGAAATGGATATGTGGAGCAGTAGAGGTCGACAACAAGTGCGAATTGGTCGGAGAACAAACGACCACGGAAGTTCATCTTCTAGGCACTTCACGCAAGAGCGTTGTTGGACACTGGCTCGCAAATCAGCATCATACCACTGCAAGTACTCCAGGCAGCATTGGAGTCCGGCTTTGACTTGGATGCCGACGTCGAAGAAATTCCGTTGGACCAGCAAAAGCAGGTATTCGATGCTTCGGGCAACAGAATGTCCTTCAAAGGAGCGATCAGACTGACGCTGCAGATGAGCGACGGTAAGAAGCAGCGGATCGCTGCCTTTGTCATGGCTGGAGGAGACGGCATGTTGGTGCTTGGGACCAATGCACTGCGACCACTGGATATGACCTCACCCAGCGAAACTGCTCAGCACCTGTGGCGCTTCCCCAAACACGGTAATAGAGGACACTCCGGTATGTGAACGGGGAAAGAAAGCAAGATGTGGAAGGAGTAAACCACGTAAACCACCCTATTCATTCTCAGTTACTGCTGCGAACAGGGTGTACATGCCTCCAGGACAGTCAAGATCGGTTTAATGCAAGGACCTCACCCAAGGAGGAATTTTCTGGTCTAAGGACCACTTACTTCCTGATGTCGTATGGGAAGGTGGAGAGAAGGCAGTTGAGGTGCCGGTAACAAACACCTTTGCAGGAGCAAAGATCTTCCGACTAGGGGAGGAGGTAGGGATCCTCGAACCCGCAAAAGTCGTGGAAGTCAAGCCTGTCACGTATTCGGGAGACATGTTGGGGCGCACAGTGGAAGCTCCTACAGACCGAGAAGACAGACTTTTGAAGTTGCTCCGCGACAACAGGACAAACTTGGAGAATAAGGAAGAAGTTGAAAATCTCGTCAAGAGCTACGCTCAAGTCTTTGCGGTGAGCGAGCAAGAGCTTACCCAGACAACGCTGGTGGAAGCACAACATCGACACCGGTGAGGCACCACCGATCCGACAAAAGCCTCGCCCGATACCACTGGCTACTCGCGTGGAGCTCCGACGGATTCTTAATGATTTGCATGAGCGGAAAATTATCGAACCAAGTAAATCGAGCTGGGCCTCACCCATCGTTTTGGTTCAGAAGAAGGACGGAACACTCCGACTCTGCGTAGACTATCGTAAGCTCAACCAGGTGACAAGGATAGATAGTTACCCACTGCCAACGATTGATACAATTCTGCAGAGTTTAAAGGGTCGAAGGTACTTTTCAACCCTGGATTTGTCATCAGGCTATTGGCAAATAAGTCTATCTGAAGATGCAAAAGAGAAATCGGCGTTTGCCACAACGGAAGGTCTGTACCAATTCCGTGTACTACCTTTCGGGCTCGCATCTTCACCTCCGGTATTTCAACGCATGATGCATGCGGTTCTCGAGCTACTGGGAGATGAAGTCTTCTGCTACCTGGATGACATCATGGTAGCCACAGAAACGGTAGAGAAGCATTTCTGAGTTTTGGGACTCGTTTTTAAGCAACTGTTAAAAGCACGATTTAGGTTGACGAAGAAATGAGTGTTGCTGGAGCGGAAGGTTGATTCCTTGGCCACGTAATAGATTGTGATGGGTTGCACATGGATCCAGCCAAGGTGGAAGCGATTAGAAGGTACCCGCTACCCCAATCGCGCTCGGACCTACGAACGTTCCTCGGTATGTGTTCTTACTACCGGAAGTTCGTTTTGGGATTCTCTAAGGTAGCCGCTCCGCTCCATGAGATGACGTCCGAGAAAGTGGCACTCTGGGATTCCATGAAAAAGTCATGCTTTGACAAGCTGAAGGCAATAATAATGCAGGCGCCAGTGTTAGCGCAACCTGATATTGAAGCGGCGAGGAGCGGTAGAAGACCGTTCAAAATTCATACTGACGCAAGTATCCAAGGTCTGGGAGCTGTATTGAGTCAGGAAGGCGACGATGGATTTCTACATCCAGTGTTCTTTGCGTCGAAGGGTCTGTCTCGATGTGAAAAGAACTATCACGTCACCGACTTGGAAGCGTTGGCTGTGGTCTTTGCCCTGAGGAAGTTTCACATGTTTGTGTACGGGCTTCCAGTTGAGGTGTATACTGACCACCAAGCTTTGACAGCTCTATTCAGACGAACAAACGTGTCAGCACGAGTACTCAGGTGGGCGCTCGAACTGCAAAAATACAATCTCAAGATCGTCTACTTGAAAGGGGCTGCCAATCGTGTTGCGGATGCGTTAAGTCGCGGTGCTACCCTGAATGAGGAAGTAAAAGGTGAGGAGATCACCAATGAAATCATTGTAGCAGCGACAGTAGAAAAGCCCGAGTGGACGATCGAACTACGACAAGATCCCACGGTAGCTTGGAAGCAGGGAATCTGGATGAGGAAATCATCATTCCAAAGATGTCCCAAAAGTTCAAAGTGGCAGACTTTGTTATGGACAAGGGCTACCTAGGCTTACTAGAGAACGAGTGCCGTCGTTTAGAGATGAGCAGTCTTTGAAGAGGCACATGCGGGACTGTTGGCCGGACATTTTAGCCCGAAAAAGCTGGTTAAGCAGCTGTCGAAGCGTCTGTTCTGGGAGACCATGAAGCGAGACGTGACTCAATGGTCCCAGGAATGTCGAGAATGTCTCTGTCACAACCATCGGCATCCAATGACGCCTGCGCTAAAGCCAATAGTAACTTCTAAGCCATACGAACTGGTAGGAATAGACATTCTGGAGATGGGACTGACGACTGATGGAAATCGCTACATCACTCAGCGTGGTGGATCACTTTTCAAAGTTTGCAGGTGCATACGCTATCCCCTCGAAAAGTGCAATGGTGAGGTGGTAGCCAGAGTATTCTTTGAAAGGTGGGTCGCTGAGGGAAGCCGTCAGCCAAAATGCATCCTATCTGATCAGGGGCGAGTTCGATAACCGACTGATGCAAGAGCTCAAAACGCTGATGGGTATAGACCATGTTTTCACGAAAGGGATACAATCCCAGAGAGAATGGTCTGACTGAAAGATTCAATCAAACGCTCATTCAGATGCTGAGGAAAAAGGTCTCTGTACCCACCGAGTGGGATAGAATGCTCCCGTATTGCGTGTTGGCGTACAACACAGTAGCGCATGAGACAACGGGAGAGTCCCCTTTTACTTGCTGCACGGATTTGATCCCTATATTCCGTGGAACGCAGTGCCGCGTGAAGAACCTAGCAAGTATGTCGTGGATCTGGAGAGCTACGCGCAGGAAGTAACAGCAGCCACGAAACTAGCTCGTGAGTATGCACGCGAGGAGTCTGATAAGATGCGGCAGAGGATGAAAGTCGCATATGATCGAAACAGACAGGTTTGCTTGAAGACACCGAAGGTCGGTGACCGAGTGTACATGAGGCAGCGTTCAGTGGTTCTGCAGCGCGACTGATTCGATCGCGCCCAATGCAAAAATCAACTGGACGGATGCTAATTTACAGCCATTTTCGGTTACTTTTTGCTTCTTTCTCCTCCCGCTTGCTTGATAGTTTCTTCCTCCTCCTGGCACTATTATTTCTAATCTGTTTCTATTGTTTGTCAGTTATGCTTTTTACCTTTGACATAGTGAAATTTTCAGATGCATTGAAATTTTTTGGATGAACGGCCGTTTCTTGTTTTCGAGGTGGGTTTTTCAGGTTCCCTGCAGTTTTGGTTATCTTTTTGATTCTCATCAATCATATTGTGTTTAGCTTGGTCGGCAGCTCAGCAGTTCAGCAGAAACCTTCACCTGTACGGTAAGTAGTTTTTCTTTGTTCCTATTTTCTAAAAGTGTTGCGTTTTGGCTATGATTTTACTATGTTCTCTTTACAGTTCCGTTCTCACAACACAATTAGAAAATAGGAACAAAGAGAAACTACTTACCGTACAGGTGAAGGTTTCTACTGAACTGCTGAACTGCCGACCAAGCTAAACACAATATGATTGATGAGAATCAAAAAGATAACCAAAACTGCAGGGAACCTGAAAACCCACCTCGAAAACAAGAAAAGTTGCGCTCAGAACAGCCGTTCATCCAAAAAATTTCAATGCACCTGTAGGTTAGAAGGAAAGTCCTGTCAGTGTGAAAAGCTTCCAGTTTCTGATTCTCGATGCTCGTACATGACATAACATGCTGTCTGTAGAACATTCTAAGAGCTTCCCTGCAAGAGTGTGTGAGGGCGCCTGCGCTTTCCTGGGTTTAATTACGATGTCAGTTTCACAGGAGTATCTTCGGGTCATCATCTTCTATCAGTGGCCCCGCGGCACTGGAGCCACGGCAGCTGTCCGTAACATCATCAGTGTATTGGGGGAGGACACTACTACCGTCAGGACCGTTCACTTTTAGTTCGCTCGCTTCGCGAAAAGAGACTCGATCCTTGAAGACAAACCTCGGTCGGGACGCCTCAACGAAGTGAAAGGTTTCACCGTTCTCGAAGCTGTCAAGGAGGGTCCGGAGGCTACCACCCGCAGTCTTGCGACAAGACTCGGATGTACCTAACTGACAGTCGCCTGTAAGCCCTTGACTACCAAGAAGTACTGGCTCGATGGATCACTCATACCTTGACCGATGGCACGCTGTGCACCCGGGTACCCCTTGGTTAGACTTCCCTTCTCTGCCCTCGTCAGAGGGAGTTTCCAGGAGACTGCTTAGTGTGATGAGAGATGGGTCCTCTACGATTTCAACCCACACCGTACCGTTTGTCTTTCTCAAGGAGAAGATCCATTCTAGCAG
>MU966570.1:27536-38050 GCA_036418165.1 Cooperia oncophora
TACCGGCGACCCTCTGCTGACCTTAGACCACTTTTTTTCCGGTGTCTGGAGTGTTCTGGAACCGAGCTACAAACTTTAAAAATGAATATCCTGCGATTTAGGGCAAGCTCCGCCCACTGTGGGCGGGTCTCAACACACTTTGAGCGGCCCTATATTCGCCAGATACTTACATTCTGCACAGAGTTCTTGCCGACTTCCAACTCGCGAACAGGGTTACTGAATTTTGCGAGAAGCACCGCCCACCATGAGTACGCCCCGCCCATTTTGGACGTGTCTGCCACAGTTACTGGCGACTCCTTACTAACCCTATTCCCTTTTTCCCCATCTTTAAGCTGCTCCGGAAGCGAATCATGAACATTTTTCTGCGGAACCCCAAACTTTCGGCGAGTGCCCGCCCACTGTGGGCGGGGCTTGCCATAGTCAACGTGTCCTTTACTTCTTTGTTCGCCATGCCCTACCCACCCCTCACCTTGACCTGACCTTGACCTGACACCTTGACTCTCCCAAATCGTTCTTCAGGTCGAACCGAATTTCCGGACAGACAAACTTACAAACAAACAAAGAACAGACTAAAGCGATTCGTATATATATATATATATATATATATATATATATATATATATATATATATATATATATATATATATATATATATATATATATATATATATATATATATATATATATATACCATTTTCACTTTAAATTCGCCCTTTTTCAAACCAAATTCACCCTCACTCTTCATCAAGAACCACACTTATTAGGGCGGGCAACTCATCAACCAGATCACGCCAGACATCACTGCGAGCCCGCCCCGACGGCCACGCCCACTTGTCAGCGCGGACATAGATTCTCAAATCTTGTTTCATAACTTCTGCTTTTGCTGTTTCCCACAAACACTTTGACTGGAAACCACCGTGCATTCACACATGGCCGACTCCGCCCATTCTCTAAAGGGTTTGGCACTCTAGGCTGACCACGCCCACTGGCTTTTCGCGGAATTTCGATGTTTTTCAAAATTTTTGCAATTTAGGGTTGCTGCGTGAAGCCCCGCCCTTTGTGAGATGCTCCGCCCACTTTGAATAAGCCCCGCCCACTTTTCAAAAATGGTGCAGATCGGCAGTATAGAGACTTGGCTTGCATGTTAGGGTCTCGTACGTCACTCGGAACAAGAAAATCCGGCAAAGTTTATTCCGAATGATCAGCAATACACTAACATGCAAGCCAAGTCTCTATACTGCCGATCTGCACCATTTTTGAAAAGTGGGCGGGGCTTATTCAAAGTGGGCGGAGCATCTCACAAAGGGCGGGGCTTCACGCAGCAACCCTAAATTGCAAAAATTTGAAAAAACATCGAAATTCCGCGAAAAGCCAGTGGGCGTGGTCAGCCTAGAGTGCCAAACCCTTTAGAGAATGGGCGGAGTCGGCCATGTGTGAATGCACGGGTGGTTTCCAGTCAAAGTGTTTGTGGGAAACAGCAAAAGCAGAAGTTATGAAACAAGATTTGAGAATCTATGTCCGCGCTGACAAGTGGGCGTGGCCGTCGGGCGGGGCTCGCAGTGATGTCTGGCGTGATCTGGTTGATGAGTTGCCCGCCCTAATAAGTGTGGTTCTTGATGAAGAGTGAGGGTGAATTTGGTTTGAAAAAGGGCGAATTTAAAGTGAAAATGGTATATATATATATATATATATATATATATATATATATATATATATATATATATATATATATATATATATATATATATATATATATATATATATATATAGTATATATCCCGTTCTCCACGAATTTTATGCTAACATTTGAATGTTTCGCTAATGTGTTCTATATGTTCTGATAGCCAATTTCGTGCTCTATAACACTGCGTTGCAGTTATTTTGAAAATCCGTTTGATGAACCTTTTTTCAGGTGGATAATATGGAATGTCAGGTCGATAAGCATCAGCACTTCAGACATCTCCTCCTTTTCGCATTCAACAGAGGTATCAGAGCTGCTGATGCTGCTCGGGAAATTCGCTAAGAGCTGTCCTAACACTAATCTGTTACTCTAAGCCTTACTCAAACCATGGCGATTCTATTGAGCTGCTCTAGGAGCTTTGAAGCTTCAGTGGACAGCGGTTGAGAGAGGAAGTCGGGAACTCTAATTCTCATCGACCTCACGTTCCGTAAAGATAACCTGAACTTAACAGAAAGTAAACAGCTCCGGAGATCAGGCAGTATTATAGAGCACAAAATTTGCTATCAGAACATGCAAAACATATCAGCGAAACATTCAAATATTAGCATAAAATTTCAGGTGGAACAGACGTGAGCTGCCCAATATCGGCGAGGTGAAGGTTGGTAACTTCAAAATTCTTGAAATTCGTTCCAAAGCGTCCTAGTGAGATTCCCTTGCTGGAACTTCTAGCTCGACCTTTTCCAAATGTATGGAGCAGCTTAAAGGAACGGTCCGCGATCAAGTATCGAAGATGAAAATATGGTATCGGGCGGTCCGCGACGAACAACCCTGTACCGTTTTCGCGGCAAAAAAGTGCAGGGGAGGGGCGCTATAAGGCAAAATAGGTCCAGTGGTTCCTCCTTTTTTCCAGTGACTCCGCCTCCCAAGCGCCGCCCTTCAGTGAAAAACCAAGTTGTGGGACGAGAAAAGCATGAAAATCTAAGCGCCTTCGTTATTTGTACGGACGTAGGGTTGTATTGAGTCAGCTGAGCGCGCGGAGTGGTAAAACTGGAAATGTACTGCAAAAAGTATTGTATTGCAAAAGTGCACGAAATGTTGGAAGAAAATAGCAACATTTTGAATTTGAAAAGCAAAACACAAAAAAAGAACAAAGAAACATAATGATACGATGAATTCACTGAAAAAATAAGAATATTAAAGGTCAGTCTTTTCAAACGTGGCGCCACACCTATTTCTGGCAGCGAGCCAATAACGTGGAACGCTCGTCCATAAGCGCTGTTTCCCCATCGTATGCACGTACAAACTAGGATTGTAATGGGGTCCTATTTAGGACATTGGGCATGTTTTTTCTGCTTTTTCCTTCACTATTGTTTTACTCTAAACCTTGTCCTTTTTATGCGAAGCCTAAATTCACTATCTAAGATGGCAAATGAGCGCGGGCTTTGTCTTTAAGCGATTTTAGCACTTCGACTATACGTAAATAGAGGCAGGGCGCTATTGATTCCTACTCCCTGGCAGAGGCAATTTGCCAACAATTTGGGCCGGCGCCAGGTATTCGTTGCGGGACCCTACGTCGCTAGCTCCGCCCTGCCTCCAATCGATATGTTCTACATCTCGTCTTTATCGCAAGCTGTGAACGGTGGATGTATTATTGGATTATTACTAATTTGATACGATTTTAAGATAAAATCGGGCGCAGTTCGGCGCCGGCGAGGGGAGTGGGGGGGGGGGGGGCACAGTTGCTCTTTTGCTGCTTCCCATCGACGGCCGGGGCCATCAGTGAATACCTGTGAAATCTGGTGAAGCCATGAAATGACATCAGCCGAAGCTTGTAGAAACCAGGCATGAGTCTTGGAAGCGGAACTGGTGGAGTAGAGAAGTGCAAATGTCTTTCCCAAACTGCGCCTGAAATTGCCTTTCAAATGGGACTGGGGACAAGCAAGTCTGTCATCATACTGGGCACATTTGTGAATTGATGTATTTTCTGAACGTCATTGGCGCGGGCCACTGAGATGTCCTGTTCAGTTAATTTGGTCCACGAAAGGCCCGAAACTAACGGAGCTGGTCATTGGCACACGATGCTATTCTTGGCCGTTCCTTGGACATCGGTACACGCATTGCAATAGTAAATACATTTTTTCGAATAGAGGATAAAGCTTTTGCCATTGATCAACACTTTTTATAATGCGAGACGTATCCTTGATATGGCTTGCGATGGCATTCGATGTACGAGACATAGTTTGCGACTTCCCGATATTGGTATCAACTCTGGGGAGGGAGCACCTCGAACTGCAGTCGTGTAAGGCGAGGGTCTGAAAGGAGTGAGGCGAGGGTGTACAAGGATAATCCCTTTTTGGGATGCGGCGCATATCCTACTTCATTCATGTATTAGTGACTTATGAAAGACACTCACCAAGACTTGCAGGAGCCACAATGATGTGCAACTTAGTTTTTTATCCCTGGTGAAACTGGTTCGAATTACTGTTTCCGAAGAAGGATTGATTGGCCTGGACAGGAGCCAGGGGATTGACTCACAGAACATACGCGTGGTAGGTGTGCCACTTGCCACCTTCGGCAAATGACCGAGGAAAAATGGGGGACGGAGGAAGAACGACACGGCCATAAGGTCTTGTAAGTTAGTCTGTTGCTGCTTGTGACCGGAATCCATAACTTCTTTATATTTAGCCATAAACAGTTTAAGAATCGTGGAACTGGCCCATTTGGTAATTTTACAGGATTTTGCAAAATGTCTCGGCACATTTGCAAAAGTTCGCAAAATCCCGTTCCACCCAGCGAGTGCCGCCTTTGGAAATATCGATTCAGTAATACTATGTCGTATTTTTTAATGCTGGTTACGTCAGTCGTAATTTGTGTTAAAAGCGATAATCGAGGACTGCACGCATCGATTGGGGCAGGGCGGAGCTAGCGACGTAGGGTCCCGCAACGAATACCTGGCGCCGGCCCAAATTGTTGGCAAATTGCCTCTGCCAGGGAGTAGGAATCAATAGCGCCATAGAGGCAGTTGTCAAAGGTGCTAATTTTCGCCGACTTCGCTTCAACTTCAACGACTAAAAAATCCACAAAAATTATTCCCTCAACCGAAGCCGTTTTGATATTCTAAAACTACGTGAAGTTTCCTATCAGATGATATCAAGCTTGCTAGCAAAACATTTCATCTTTGGAACGAAATTTCCGGTTGAAAAAAAACGAAAGTACTTATGTGCCAACCCAATATTTCTCATACAATTCTCTGTTGCTTTGAATTGAACTGACAGTGAAAAACCATAAATTTGATCTTGGTGCCGAACACCTGTATGAACACTTCTTACTGCTCAGTCAAGGCATATCATCGTTGATGATTCCTCATTTGGAGGTGGTTGGGTGGGGGAGGTGGGAGGGTGTGTCGTAATTGATCGTTGAGGTAGGAGAGATGCACTCAACACAAATACAGCGCTGTTGTCTGCGCAGTACAAAAAAAAATAAAGTGATGAACTTTTCTGAGCGGTAGATAAGTCGCCATTTTACATAAACACGACGCGTGCGCGAACATTGATCAGGTCTTGAACCAGTGGTCATTTTCATGAAAATTGCTTTTAGAAAATACATCTCGAAACGACGTGATCATCAAACAAACTAAAGGGGTGAATGATCGGAGAAATGGCAAAAGATTTAGGTAACAGAAGTTCAAAACAAGGAACAACCGGAGAATTCTCTACTCTGGTGAAAGCTTCCTTTAGAAGGAAGTTCAAAAAAGGATATCAAAGTAATGTTGGAAAAAAAGTGATTAGTTTCAACATAGGGATATAGAATTCGGTAGAAGATTTCTGTTATGCGATTCTCCTTTTCTGAAGTGTGGTAAAGTATGAAAGGATGAAAGAATCAGTCGCTCTACAACCGGTCACTACCACTAGTGGCGCGATTGAACGCGCCGCGAGGCGGCGATCGCGAAATTTGAAAGCTGTGCCTAACAAATCTGCACAGCATCATTGAGCCCTATACGCACGGATTACTTAGAAAGACTATGTTTTGAGGATGCACGGCCTGTGCATCGCCCGCCTTGATTGAACATCGAGCACATTGGAGGAGGTGTGCTCCAACGTTGTTCTTTGTAACAATAATCCCACATTTTTTATGTTCCCCAAATTTCTCCCAAAAACAAGGCTAATATAAAAGGGGTTACAGCTGCCTGCGCCTTAGCAGCACCACGTGACACAGAAAGTCTGGGCCGAATATAAGGAAGCCGAACGAAGCCTAAGTTCCTCTTTTTTCTGAACTAGAAACATTCCATGAAAATACAGCAACAAATAACTGATACACATGAAAAGGAGGCAAACATTTTGTAGGTCACCTCAAGGATTCGCGTGCTTTTCCGAGGTGCGTGCACAGGTAGAGGGGCAGCAGCACTGGAAACCGGTGTAGTACGACTGATCGAACATCCACTGGGAGAATTTGTTTGAGCTTTTTCCGACAGATCACGTTCAACTTTGGAACAATCGCTAAAATGAAACTTTTGAAGAAAAGCTCCTTAAATGTAAGTGAAAGAACTCACAGCGAGCTACTGTCCTGTGCAAGAGATTCTCGTGCTGCTGCAGAACTAGGGACAAGTTTGTTGGTCATCTCCCGAAAAAGGTCGTCCATTGACGGGCCGTCAAATTGAACAATTTTGCAGATGGACGACCATAAAAAATTGTTCCCTCGTACAGCATTTTCGCTCTCCTTGGCCGCTGCTGCATACCTCCCAGAAAGGCTGAAACAATGTATTATTATATGGCTAGTGAGACTTAGAGCCGTTGGCACGATGATTTGATGCTCGGCCTAAAATGCTAGTAGGGCGCTATATAGTGGGGAAATGGCGAAAGAACGGAGTGAAACGGTCAAAATCCTGCGAAGAAAGAGCCTCCGTTCTCAATGTGTTAGTAATCAATTTTGGACGAGTTTCCTGTAGGCATCTTGCCAATAACCGCTACCGAATACGGCTGCATATGTGTACTCATATATGCATGCAGCATCACGGCCGCTTCATACCAATCCCTTCGCTTCATAATTTGCTTAGCAAATGAATGAATACGAGCGTCAGGAACGGTCGTCCATTTGTGGGCGGGCGGGCGTGGCGGGCGTTTGGGTCGGAATGTTGTGGCTTGATAGGGCCCTTATAAGGGCACCTTCCTTGGAAAAGGCATTATGCAGCGCCTGCTCAGGGTCGCGGAATTCGTCCTGCCAGGCGTATTAGTCCTACTCGTCTTGGAGGATTTATCGTGCCAACGCCTTTAAGCTCTGATGGCAATTTCGTACCCACTGAGTAAAGACGGAAAAAAAATCAGACATGAACCTTCCGAAATGCCCTAGATACTGCAACGAGCTTGCACGAGCCAAGGCAAAAGGAGGACCCAGTCAGACGACTACCCTTTCTTGAAAACGAGCAGTCAGTAGCAGTCTGCTTTAGAAGGAAAGATGCGTTTTGGCGCTGCTTAAACCCTCCAATGAAGCAATTACTGGGTTGGCCCATAAGTAATGGCGTTTCTCACAGAAATTTATATATGGAAAATGATGATTGTTCCCAACGCGTTCTAGACTGTTCGATAGATAACTCCCTGCTCTATGAGACTGTACGGTTGTCTTCGTGGTTTCTATCGATTTTTAGTTCATTAAAATGGAATGTAGGGTCGTCACAAAAGTGAGTTTTCCACAATAATTTTTTGCACTTTATCTCGGCTTTCGAAGTACATAAGGAGCTCAGAGCTTGTGATATATATGATCAAAGAAAGGTGCGTTTCACGAAAGGTTAAAGTTGCTTAAAACGACCAAGAGAGGGGAATTCAAACTCGTGAAAGGTTTCGCGTGGGTACCCTTTTAGGGAGGGACTGCCTGCAGGACCTGCCCAACAATTTTCGAATGTCTAACATCAACTGAGGGTGATGCTTGCTGCCTGCTTGTGATGAAGAGACATTTCATGACCTCTAACGACACCTCATACTTTGGCATGAGTCTCCGTGAACAAGATGATTCATTATGCTCTCAGATGGACAGAATAAAGCATTAGGTTCGATGCTTATCTGTGAAGTCGAAACTGAAATCTTCGAATCACTTAAACTATTGTAAGCATTTCTAAGAGACATAGCCTTCTCGCCATATACTTAGCAACTGGGCCTCTGGCGTTTTGGCTTTTTAATCAGAGGTAAAAAAGAGAGGCTGGAAAATGCTCAATTTCGTCGACCTGACACTCCAGTTTGAGCACTTAAATATTAGTGGAAAGAGAAACTTCAAGAAAACTAATAACACTATCGTGTAGGGCAAGGAACTCTCACAGAAAAAAAATGAAACTGATTGGCAAGAACTTCACCTTTAGCGCAATATTTTGAGTGGAAGAAAAAGCGTCATTACTTATGGATCGACCCTAATACATTGGTGCAAAAATTCGCCGTGCGACTGTTTACTATCTTTTGCAAGCTGTTTCCTGTTATAGGTTTCATTTCACTGTCAATTCCATAGCATGATTTTTGAGCAATTACTTCCACAGAGGTCGCAGGGTGTCAGTCCGCCACCAAGTCCCTAAAGCTCGTACAAGGAGAGTGCTGTTGGTAACTTAGTATGCCTTCAAAGTTTTCTCGGCTCTTTTTTACTGGTGAGTCTTTTATCGGCTGCCGGTCCATAACTGAACAACCACTATCTGTAGTGTTTGACCGAGAGATTTGTCTCTAGGCTCCATTTCGAACCGATGTTCCGGCCGCTCAACTCTACTTCAGATCTATCGTTCTAGGTATCACATTCCCGATCCAGCAGTCTTATTTTGGGGAAATAGAAGGTGGCAAGGATGAGTTATAAGTTCCCTCGTTGCTCGTCTTCATGTCCTTGGCTACGACTCACGCAGCTTCCAAGCTGGTACCTTTTGTAAGCCTTCCTGCTTAAGGAACGAACCCTCCTTTTGTGCGTTATTAAGTTACTAATGTAATTGTTGCTCATAGTGCAAGGCCTAAAGAACGACTGAGGGTTCGGCACATCATGGCGGGCTTTAGGAGGACGTAGGTTTAAAAAAGAAAAAAAAAACAAAGCAAACAAAGAAACTGTCTAAAGCCTGGAAGTACTAAAGAATAAACAAAGAAACTGTCTAAAGCCTAGAAGTACTAAAGAATAATCAGAATTTGTGGCACAAAATCAGACAGAAACATTCACAGTATTCTGTAATGACACATCAGTTCATTGTAAAATAACGAACTGTAGCTGCGGGCGAGTGCGCGGTCACTGCTGAAAAAAACCTTACCACTGAATCGTCGATAGCAGAGAATGGGCAAACGACTCCGTGGGCGTCCCAGCAAATACGCTGTGCAGGGCACCTTCCGAGTTCTTTTCTGTCAGAGTTCGGAAACACTCATCATTCCTAAATTTGGGAGATAAATCCGAAATGAGACGACCAATGAGCAATGCACTTACTTATTCAAATCGAAGCAGCATTTGGCGAAAAGATAACGTAACCTAGCGTTCGTCAGAGCTTGCGATCGGAGAAGATTATACACTTCATTACTCCGGTTAAGACGTAATAAACAATCACAGTAAAGCAAAAGCGAGTGACTTGTTTTAACTAAAAAACGACACACAATGCTTGATAAAAAACGCAACCTCAAAGTACAAATAGAAGCGTTGAAAATAACTCTAGAAATGGACTAATTTAGGCTTAAAAAAACTGCGCAGATTCGGAGTTGGTTTCAAGCATATGGTTGGATAGCCCGCAATACATCTTTTCAGATGGGGTAGAGCATTTCTCACAAGGATGATGCCTGCTTTCCTTCGAAAACTCATTAGAATTGTGCAACCTATCACTAGGGAAAGATGGACTGAAGCCCCATCATGCCACTACTCATAACGTGGGATGGAACCATCTCTCCTACCACCGATAATCCCAGATTTCATTATGCTTGTATTTCAACGAATACGTTTGCAGTGAGCGAATTCTGTTTAGATGTTATCACATATTATCTGACTTCTTTTGTTGCTCGATCGGTTAGTAAGGGGATGAATAAAGCAGCCGATCCGTTCGCAGATGTGGGGAATCATTTGGGACTGTAGGTGAACACGATCCCTACTCGTTGAGAACTGCTCAATTGAAATGAAAACTGTAAAGCAAAGAAAATACCAACCAATGGTTATGAAAATAACGCACCTTTTATATAGTTCAGTTCAGCTAGAAAAAGAGCATCATCAAGGCTACAATGATCGAGACAATCCCGTATCACTTCCTGAAAAAATAGCAAGTATTCTAAACCTCAACGCTATGTTGCCTGTCCATGCCAACACTAATGGCGGGCCCTACTCCACACCTACGCTCACTATCGATATGAGAAATAGTCGATTGAGGAAATATTAGTGCTCTCATCTCTCTATCAGTGGAGATTCACCTCACGGCAATGAAAGTATGAAAACCTGAAATAATGTACGAGGGCATCGATCCCTATCATTCGCTTTGATTTCATTGATTCTTACTGAAAGGTACTTTTAGAATTCGTGCGTTCAGAAACACCAAACGCGTCCGGCAAGTACCACGCAGGGTACAGCATCGTTGTGCGAAACCCATAGGGGGGTCGTACTTGGCCGCTGGGGAGGGGGGGGGGTCGTAATCTCAAGGGTCACTCAGAGCCAAGCAATGGTTCGTGCGTGTTGTCCTTTACAAACCCTAAACAAACATCTGCTTGCATGGATAAAAGCACCTGAAATTAGAATTTACACCTTTCCACTGCATAGGAGCCTAATGCACGGCGCACGGACGAAATCGATCAGAGATAGCCGAGCTTCTCTTTCACTCATTTGAAGGGAAATATGTAAATTCTGATTTCAGGTGCTT
>MU966571.1:0-41176 GCA_036418165.1 Cooperia oncophora
CACACAATAACTATGAAACGTATATCCCACGGGCGTACAGAATGCATATAGTGCAATATAAACAAAAATCCATACAACCTCACTTTTCTAGAAGGAGAAAATGAACTATCAAAATAAATTTGTCTTACCCCCCCCCCCCCGAATACGACCCCCCTCCTCAGAGCAAAAGTACCTCAAGTGTTTCACATGAGTTTCACACAAGGATGCTGTACCCTGTCTGTGTGTTGTATGGCCGTTATGGCGCGGAGCGCAAGTATAAGCGTTTACTATGGAACGCAGGATCCGCAGGGTTGCTCTATCTGTTACGATTGTACCAATACAGAGCTGTATGAACAACGCAGTGATTGAAAGAGTTCCGTTCCCCATTATGGAGCGCGCCCTGGCGAAGCCGAGCCAGAAGAAGGAGGAGGGCTCGGCGTCAGCCGGGCGATCCGACTGGTTACATGATAACATAGACAAATTCATCGTAATCTAATAATACACATGGCCAATGGCTAATCGATATTAATATGTACAAAGAAAATGATTAAGAGGAAGTCGTACCTGTGGATGAAGGTGAGGATGGGAGCAACAGTGGAAGCAATTGATCAGTAGTGACAGGAGAAGACCATGGAATGAATTAGATGGGGACAGGGAATAGCGACGCTGGTCCACCAGTTGCACAACCGCTCACAGTGAGCGCAGAACGACGACTGATTTGAAAAATGATGACAATACTACTGTCTGCGCGGTTCCCGCGGATCAGGCTTTTTATATTAGGACCAACTGTAGTGCAACTCGAGCGCGGTATCCTCCCGGCGCCCCATTAGCCCCCCAGGGACGGTCGTGCGTCAGTCACGACACTCCGGGCGTCAGAAAAATGGCCCTGGTGTGACCATGACGAATAATGAACGGAAAAAAGGGGGTAGCCTGTCACGTACTGATCAGGGATATGAGATACAGTAGGCAAAAATAATATGGAACAACAACAAATATGTACACATTCCTTAGAGCGCATCGAGTAAATATGTGAGGCTTTAAGGCACTCAAAAACAAATAAAAATCAGTTATCAAGAAAACTTCATAAATGAGTGGAGTAAGTGGGGCAATGAAGGTAAGAGATAATAAAGCAAAACGCAGATAAACAAAAATGTAATCGCTGACTACATCTGCAACTGACTGCCTTCGTGATCGCGTACCAATTGTAATCCAACTGACCATCGAAGCGTTCCAAGTGACCATCGAATAAAGCAGGTGGAGCCAATAGACCTTAGACGAAGTTGAAATGGCGGTTGTTGTTGACTTTGTATGTGGACCTACGGACTTGCAAAAGTGCGAGAGGGAGATTTTTTTTGTCTCGCATTAGCCAATTTGGCAGGGGGGTGAAAACTTCCGAAGGGGGATTGGACGAAAACAGCGATCTCCCAGCGCTGTGGGGTGGATGAGGGTATACCCGGACCAAACCGAAGGGGCCTTCCCGGAAAGTGGCGGTCGTCGACATAGTGTGAAAGAGAAAGGCATGTTCGTTCATGGCTTTGGATGACGAATGTAGTAGTTTTCGTAGAGGAAATACATAGCTTTGAAGAATGTCTTCACGTCCGGTCCAATCGCGAACGAGAAAGTAACGATAAGGACAGAGTGCTGGGTGATGTTCATCTGAATCGCAAACACGGCAAGGCGTATCGCGTCTGCAGTAGCCTGGCGCGTGTAAAGGCAGTAAAGGCATCTTCCAACAGAAACTAATTTTGTAGCTCAATCCGTGAGACTCTTAATGGTAGTGCAGTTTGCAGTATAATGATTAGCCTCACAGAAGAAACATACGATTGACGGATCGATAAGCTTCCGCTCTCCCTGTGGCGATTGTCTGCGAGGAGGAGAGCGAGGAGCCGGTGATCTACGTCTCTAACGCATATCGGACTGCCTCGAAGGTGAACGACGATCCTCACTTCTGCAAAAGATTCGGGATGGTCCTCTGGAGCTGCGATCCTGAAATGGATGGAATACTTCTGGATAGACGGATAGGCGAGGTCAGCTGGCGTTGGAAAGCTCGACTCTTCAACAATCCATTCTCGAAATGCGCTGTAAACCGCATGACGCAAAAGGAGTGTATCATCACGAAATCCCTAGTAGAGAGGTGCTCAACGCTGAAAGTGTGGTCGAAATTTTCGGCAAGCGTGAGAGATTGTGTGATTTGCAATGAGAGACGCTCAGATGGTGGAAGACTTCGATCTTGGGAAGCGTCATCGCTATAATGACGAACCTCATAAGCGGGAAATTCCCTTTAGCCAGATCAGAGATGAGCTTCAGTGGAGTTCGATCGCGCGAGGGACGTTTTGGGGTGATTTTCGGATCGAAAAGAGAGCGCAGGCAAGTGGACGATAATTGCGCTCGTAGGACGGAACGAAGAAAGTAGTGTTTTGTAACTCATTCAGTGCAGCCAGCAAAGAAGAATTATCCATGGTAGAAACAGGCTTACTAGTTGAATACGAAGCCTCAATCACGATTTCACTGGTTTGACAGGGAGCGAAGCTAACGCTGAACTTTCCGAAGTTGCTGGACTGGCAGATATCTTCATATAGCCTCGATCGCTAGGGAGCATAGAATAGAATAGTGAATAGACTCGAATTCGATCTGAAACATGATAAATTTGGACGCATACACATGTGAAACGGCAAGGTTAAGTAGTTGACGGAAGTAAATATGAGTCACGCATCAATCATGATGAGAAGGGTAAAGCGATTAATATGTAAGAGCTAAGTGGAAGAAAGGAGTGAGTGGACGGTGTGTGGACGAGGTGCCAATTGAGCTGATATGATGAAATCGACTCGCCGCATCGATTTGCCTGATTGAGGGTAGATACCGTATCCGCTGAATGAGATGCTTACTGAAATATGAGACATTGAGAAAGACAGTGAATAAGAGCAGATATCGATCCTGTTGAAGACAGCTCCAATGAAATATCGAGGAGGTAGCCTGTAGATTCTGCAATCCATGGAACTGAGGTCGAAGTGGAGAAGACGAAGCGAGGGTGGACATGGACGAAACCAATAATGATTAATGCGAAGGCTGACGGACTTTCATATAGGAGTGTGAGGTCTTAGCAGCTCTAGGCGGTTGGACATCAGGTCGTAGCCTCGAGGTGTGCTCCGGGGTATGCGGCGCCTGGATCTCTAGAGGATACAGGCAATTAATTGACCTCTGCACATGATTGCCGTTGGGTAGGCGAACGGTAACAACTCCAATTGCGTGACCGCGATCGCAGTTGACCTTCGTTATCACCGCAGGAGTCCAATATCCCCGAGGTACCTGTTTATCACCTATTGGGACGACTTCCCCTATACTATAAGGTGAACGTGAAGTGGACTTTCCTTGACGAATGTGGAAGAAATGACGTTGGGCTAGTGCACTGAGATAGTCTGTAGACCAGATCTCCCAGAAATGGTCGAGTACTGCCATAATGGAGTCGTACCAGTCGGCGAGATGCTGTTGAGTACAGTCGAACTGAGAACTATTCGCAGCTCATGATTGAAGTTGAGCTTGGGGAGCAATGAAGTCTATGGGACGAAGAATCGTTGGTGACGAAATGGTTCCGAAATGGTTCCGAAACGGAGGTAAGAGGACGGGTGTTGAGGATGGCTTCTATTTTAGAAACAACGGTCTGAAGTTGTTGTAAAGGGAGCAAGGAGAAGAGGAGGAGGGACCAGTAGACTTGCGAAGGGGGGATTCAATGAGGCCGACCAGTCTCTCGTAAAAAATTAAATAGAATTTATCACTCCGTTATCCCCCTGGAAAGGAGGTCTGTCCTCCTTTCCAGGGGGATAACGGAGTGATAAATTTCCATTCAATGTGGCGGCTAGCGAAGTGACTTGAAAGCTGTTCTCGTAGCAAATTTGCTGCTGCACAGAACGTAGTGGCGTTGTCACTGAGAACATAGTCTGGGGTTCCTCTTCGTGCCACGAACCGGCGAAATGCAAGCAAGAATTCCTGGGTGGAGTTGTCTAGAACAAGTTCAAGGTGAACAGCCCTAGTGGCCATGCAGGTGAACAAGGAAATCCAGACTTTTGATGACGTAGTGGATGTATCCCTGTATAAGAGGTCCGAGATAGTCCAGCCCGATATTTTGAAAGGGTCTCGATCGGTTGACTCTTTGTGGTGGCAAACTCGCAGGATAACGGTAAGGCAATCCATTCAACTTCTTGCAGATAACGCAGGAACGAAGTACTTTAGCGACAGTGCTCCGAAAATAAGAAATTAAATAGGAGCGACGAAGCGTAGCAGTGGTGGCGTGTACTCCAGAGTGGAATTGTTGCAAATGAATATGACAAATAATGAGGGTGATGAGTGGATGTTTTGGAACCAAAAGAATAGGTGCAGGTGTTGGATGTGCTGTATGCTCCATGCGATGTGGACAACGAATAAGAAAATCCGATTAGCGATGAGCATTGAAGCGAAGAAGCGGCATCCGTGCGAGGTGTGTTTCACACTCGCGATAGTGTTCACTAGCAGTGTTTCGGTTGTTTTGAATTCCGTAGAGGAGATGTCCTTAGAAGGAGTGAAGTGAGTGGAATCGAAGGCTTGAATAGAGTAACCAATTTTGTTGGCGAGAGTCGCTATGAATTTTAGAGCGTAGACGCTAGAACTTACAAGTCTGCAATACCGGCTGATGAACCGGAAACGAAATGGGTATATGGTCCGGATTCAGGCACTATAAGTGTCTGATATTCACCTTTTACTTTGTCGTCGTTGTGCAATGGAACCGTGAAGTTATCCGCTCCCGGCCATTCTGAAGATGGTAATCGAAGGAAAGAAGGGCCTGACCACCAAATATGGTCTCTGATAGAAGTGGTCGGAATTCCACGTGATGCACTCGGCAGGGTTGTCTTCCGACTGGACGTAGTAGAACTGAAACGGTATGGAAGAGGAGCGAAAACTTCCACCATAGCGCATATTTCGATGATTCTATTATTGACGAATGTACGGAGTGGACGGGATGAGTGTATCCAGTGGAGAACTATTTGGAAATCAGAAAAGACGTGCACAGCAGACACTGGGCGGTGTAGTTGACTGCGGACGAACTGGACAAGGCGTAGACTGATCAAAGTGGCGAGTAGTTTCATCCGAGGCATGGTAATGGGTTGACGTGGTCCCAGCAAGGATTTCGCTAAAAGAAGATGAGTCGTTGTGGACGAACTAGTGCGACAAAGAAGGTATACACAAGAAGCGTATAAACGCTTGGACGCATCTCCAAAAACGCAAAAATCAAAGTGGACTTCCGATTGATGGGTTAAAGGAATAACGCAACGTTGAATTGGTGGAATGGGGCTCTTTAAGTCGTGTAAGGGTTGATTTCAACGAGCAAGATCTGCAGCGTCATGTTGGTCGTCCCATTGGTAGGACTTAGCCCATAGATCTTGCAGAAAGATTTTGAATGGTGCGAGAAAGGGGGATAGTAGTCCCAAGGGATCGAAGGTGGACGCAAGTGCACGAAGCGCAGTGTGCTTAGAAACAACTGTTTGAAGAGCCGTCTTGATTGGCATGAAGAAAGTGTCACGGCTGGGGTTCCATTGAACGCCTAGCAAGGAAACAAATGTGGAATACGACATACGATCACAGGCATTGATAGCATCATTAAGGTCACGACAATTGGAAAGAAACTGTCGCAAATTCATATTCATGGAAGCAAACAATTCCTTGCAGTCGTTGTACTTACGTATCGCTTCTTGTACTGAAGCACCACCAATACGATATTGTCAACGTAGGTGTTGTTCTCGATTTCCTTGCTTAGGTGTTGTTCTCGATTTCCTTGCTGAGTGTCGAGTGTGAGTCGCGTCGCAACTAGTACAGAATAGAGGCTGCAAGTAAGAAAGGTGAGGCAGTAATACCAAATGGAACTCTGGTGAATCGAAATATCCGGAGGTTGGTTTCTGAAGGCGGTGATAATGGATCTGCAAGCCATAGGAATCGTAGGGCGTCCCGTTGATTAGTTTGAAGGCGAATCTGTAAAAAGGCTTTTTCTACATCTGAAATTAGTAGGATGGGGTTGAAGCGTGATCGGAGAAGGATTCCCACAAGATCTGGAAGAATGGATGGACCTGAGTGGAGGTAATCATTGAGACTGGGAGCCCCTTTATAATGAGACGAAGCGTCAAAGACAACTCTAAGCTTAGTAGTAGGGGAGGACTCCTTGAAACAGCTTGGTGAGGAATATAGTAGACTCTATGATCGTCGAAACGGTCCTCATCGACTTCCTCGATTATTTCTTTGTCAAAGTATCCTGAATTGTAGAAGCATAGAATTTTCATAGATCTGGCTTGTTGACAAACGATCTATATTGGCTTTCGAGTCTCTTCAGTGCAAGATGCTTGTTGTCAACTAGCCTGGGATGAGATGACCTCCACGGGGATTGTACATAAATGTGTCCATCGATTTCCTGAATTGTATCTTGAAAACGTTGTAGTACTTGGGCATCCTCTCCTCGGTCAAACGAAGGATCTGGGTTGTCGGTAATGCCTATAATGTCTAAACGGTCGAAACGTGAGATGGGATCGATATCTCCTTCCAGCGTGATAGAGTCGACCTTAGTGACGAATTGTTCTAGGTAAGCAACGAATAAACTTGGACCCAGAGATAGTAGGCCCAAAACGCGTATGACAAAGAACCAGTCCTGATGGAAGTATTCGTGGATGATCCGGTGACACGATACCCCAGAAGAAGTCGATACCTATGAAGATATCCGGAGTGATGTGCGAGCAGCTGTAAGTAAATTATGCTGGGCATTATTAGAAAGTAGGAAATGCTTATCTTTTTGAGTAAGACTGACTTAGGAACTGCCGTTATTTTATCCTTAGTGCGAAGGACGAGTTGGAGTTTCTTCCCCCGATTATCGATTAATGAGACGTTTGCAATACCCGACTGCTTAGTAGTGCGCACTCCTCCGAAAGTGACGGTCGTGAGTGGAGTAGAACTAGTGACCGTGATAGACACGAAGCTTCTTTGTGCGCCTGTATCCAGGAGAAGAACGACCTGAGAGGTCATTTTAGTCTGTTGATCGATCCAACGTGGTGGAAGCTTGTGTTTCAATGGGATTGCTGTTGTCATAAAGACCCATAAGTTGATCGTATTCATCTCCCGATTCTGCTGCGGCATAGACTGATGACTCGTGATAGCGTGTGCGTTCCTGTTTCCTGGTATGTCCGCGGGGGTAATTGTCGTCTCGTACGGGAGATCTAAATCGTACCGTGCGGCGTTCTGGACGTCCGTGTCTGTTCGACATTCATGATCTGGTGAAGGAGTTCTACCGTTTGATCTTACTGGCGAATAAGAATTCCCGCGGGATACTGATCGTGAAAATCTTGCATCGTATGAGGTGCTTCTCCCTCGACCGCCGATCCGAGAGGGGCTTTTTGACATTGAACGTGAACGCTCTTGGACGTGGTATCGTCTATCCAAGGTAGATGGATGTTGTCTTCTAGTGGCATGTGCGCAAAGGATGAGGTGGTGCGTGCCATTAAAGCGCGGACAGTTGGGACGATCCAAACCCCACTGGTATGTCCAGGGCGGAGACATTTCCAGCAAAGACACAGGTAAGTAACGATAAGACGACGATCCGAGGAGGTAATACGGTGATGACAACGTGTGGAAAGATGATTGTAAGAGTGACAGAAACAACACGTCTGTGGATCATATCGTGGCTCCGGCGTTGATCTAGAGTTGGTGGTGGAAACAGGATTGGTGTGAACTTGCGGTCCAGATACAGCAACCGTAAGGTCTTCTAACTTCTCGAACTCCTCAATCACTTCGTTGAGTCCATCAAGGCAGAGTCCACGTTTTGCCTGATCGATGTTTTAGCTTATGACTTCAAGCTGAGTATCGCGAGGAAATTTCTTCTTGATTGTTTTCATTAGTGCTAGCGAGGTGGTGATGTTTTTGTAGTGGTTTAGTTGCAAAATAAACGACTGGATTAGACAAAGTGTATCTCGTTAAACCGAAGCTGAAGAGGACGAGGTCGGAAGTTGCTCCAATTTTTGAAGATAGAGATTGTGAGTGCGGACGGTCATATCGCTTTATGAGCGCTTGAATAGCGAGATTGTAGTTTTTTGGCTTTGATGGATCATAACCGAATTTGCCAGGTGGATGAATTTGGATGACAGTGAAAGACTATTATTATCATGAACTGCAGCTTTAAATCTGCACCAGAAGTCGTAAAACTTGGTAACGTCAACGTCGAATGTTCGCAACTCCATTGTACGAAGTTGAATAGGTTGCAGCATGGAAGTATCTTGCAGTGACGTAGAAGGCGGCAAACTTGTTGGCAGTTCCTGTTGTCCTCCAGACTGGGAGCCATTGCGAAGCGGTGGATTTCCAATTGATAGTGCAGCTGTAGCAGTGACTACATCATTGTTAGGCTGCGGACAAAGTATGGTTAGAAGGGAGTCGTCCATAAGGAGTTGCGCAACGAGCGCTGCGATAATATTCTGCGCATTTTCCGTGATTTTATCTCATTGTTGTTCTTTCCAAAACTGATCAATATCCTCCTTGAGTACCGCACAGTTGTCTTGAATTTGAACAAAGAGCAAGAGAGACTCGTGACGGTCCTCAAGAATTTACAAAGCTCTTTTGATTCCGGGTTTTGCCGCCGAGATGACTCTTTTGCGGCGTTGGATGGTACGAAGTTGGATTTCTGGTGTCGCCTTAGTATCGATGGCTACCAAACAACTAGGATCGAAAACGGAAAGCATTTTGGAAAGCATACCAATTGCAGTAGTTACACGCGTCTTATGTGCTCCAAGAGTAGACATGACGAACTGAAGCAAACGAGAACCGAGGTAATCTGCAAAAGCTGGACACTCGTACTGTCTGAACACCAAGAAGTAAATAACGGCGGACGTAGTTGCCTGACGAGAAACGCGGAACGGCCTTAAGAAATAACATTCAGCTTTGGATTGCTGGGACAACTGTCGATTTGTAAACTAGGCGCATTACGAACTAAACGGTCTTTGAAATAGTAAGCAGGATAGTGGCCAATAATATTAACGGGCAAGGATTGTAGAAACGGCGACCACGTGAGTAGGGGTACCGAAAATCCCTTCATTTATAAACCAGTAACTTTGTGTGTCGGTTTGTATTGTATGTAAGTATGTAAGTATGTATGTATGTATGTAAGTATGTATGTCTGTCCGTCCGCAAAATGTTTCACGGGTTCGATTTACTGGAGGGAAAAACGACCGCTAAGCAAAACCGGAAATGCGTTGCTGCAGATGTATCAATGCAACATGTTTTGATTTTGATAGCATCCTCCACTATATAAGACAACCATTCGGTACACTCCGAGCCATTGCACAGCTGCTGCCGGTGGCAGCTGACGTGTGCTCGTGCAGGGGCAGGGTGGGTTGGAGCCGAGGGCGGGGGCACTGAGAGACCCCTCCTCTCTGCTTCTCCACCTGCACGTGCTCTGCTGGACTTGAGCACGTGCCAAGTGAAGGAGCAGAGGGAAGGGGTACGGTGAGCGGGGGGGGGGGGTAGCCGCACGCTCGAGTGGAAGCACGCTGCACAGCAAGAGATGAGAAAAGAACCGCCAGAAAAATTCCACACTTTTCATTCTATAAACCGTTGTCCGCAAAAATGCTTCACGGTTAGAAATTAGTAAGAAGGAAGAACGACCGCCTGAGCAAACCGGAAACGTATGGTGCAATGTATCGATGCAGTTTTGATTTTGATAGCATCTCCACTATATAAGACAACCATTCGGTACCCTCCGCAGCCATTGCACGAGCTGCTGGCGTGGCAGCTGGATGTGCTCGTGCGGGGGCAGGGGGGGGCCGAAGCGGGTGGGGGCATCGAGAGACCCCTCCCTCTCTGCTTCCTCCACCTGCACGTGCTCAGGCGGACATGAGCATTGTGCAAGTGGAGGAAGCAGGAGGGGGAGGATACCGGTGAGCCGGGGGGGGGGAGGTAGCACACGCCTCGAGTGGAGCACGCTGGCAACAAGCAAGAGATGAAAAACAACCGCCAGAAAAATCCTCAAAATCTTACTCCATATAATTCACTATTTAGTGTCTGTCTGTGTGTTGGTAAGTGTGTTTGTGTGTGCGTCTGCTGTGTGTCACGAAAATTCATAGCGCGGTCCAGTAGAGACATTGGTTTCAGAATGGATTAGGCGCGTGTGACCGAACACACACTATTGGTGGTGATCAGGGAGTGATATCAGTTTGATAAGATCCTATAAGAGGCGTTGGAAGGGAGAGCTCACCATAATCATAACGCCGCTGACAGCATCAACCAGCTCCTGCTACTTACCATCTAGACTTGATATAGGGTACGGACCAACAACATATTTCTGAGTGACAAAAACTGCCGAGCTGCTGATAAGATTCGAATAAGAGGCTTCAGAATGGGGAGGTCACCATAATCATGTAGCCGCTGACAAGCGACCACTAGCTCTTGATTCTAAGATATGATATAGGGTACGGGCCAAGAACATTATTGCTGGTGGACAAGAACTGTAAGCTGCTGATAAGATTCGATAAGGGAGCGTTGGAAAGGTGAGGTCATCGTATTCAGAGCGCGCAGGTCACAGCATCAAGTGAGGTGCACGTCCCAGCAGGTAATATAGAGGTGAGAAGGGGCGGACTCACCGTGGTGACTGGAAGCGACTATCATGAATACGGACTGATAAAGGAAGTTGCACAGTCGTCGTCGCTGTTCAAGGATGGTTCACGCTACCAAATCATAGAGGTTTTGTCAATGAGGACATTAATGATGGGTGGCAGGTAATCTTATCAATCGATAAAAATGGATTAGATACCATTTGCGCCACATTTTATCAATTCCTACCACTTTAATGCCGAGTATTAGATGCTCAGTGTGTGAATTCTTTCCTTGAGGCAACTGAATCATTGATGTGTGCGTTACTAGATGCATGAAATTTTGTCGAGCGGGAGGGGGGGAGTGGCATATAGTGCGGCTGAAAACGGGAAAATTAGGAAATTCGTGAATCAAAAAACTTTTACAAATCTGGCTGCCTACGTGATTTTTTTAGGAGGCGGCGCTTGCAATCGAAGCAAAAATAGGAGGAGGTAACCCATCAATTGGAGTGAAGACGTCCTTGTCGGTGCAAATATTCGAGCTTGTGTTGTCCTCTTTTTAGTGCCACCATGACTCCCGCAGTTATGCCACTTCCGGGTGTTAAGTGAGCTCATCCGGACTAAATTCATTCTTTACGCATTCTGATTGTCGTCATACTTCGCTCCTTTAATGATATGTGCAGCCTATCTCAACGCTGAAAGTCTGTAGTAAAACAGCAACGAGGTGCACAGATGTTGGTTAGATAACGGGTGATGTTGAGCTTTTTTTCAACTGCCATTCCCGGCTACATATAAAACAGTATAACTGCTACCGGCTTGGGCACATTTAGGCTGCATTTCTACCCCGCTCAAGGAGAGTGGCCTGCGAGCCAGGTCGGCCGCGGTGAAGCCGGGCCGTGAAAGAGAAGGAGAGGGCACCCGGCGGCGAGCCGGTGATCCGACTGGTGTAGTAGATAAAGCAAGCGAATAATGAGCGAGTAAGTGAGTGAATAAGATTACCTTCTGCGCGGTCAGCGGTCTGGCACGTGCAAATACGCATTTTAGGTCAACACGAAGACTTACATGAAATGACAATGCTCTAAGTGACGTTGGGTCTTGCTCACTGCGCCTCAGTGGGCTAACCAAGTGCACCATGCATCATGTGGCTCCCACAATAGTTGGGCGGGTCGCTCACCAACTGACACCCATGTTACCCAAGCTGCGATATATGCAAGGTGCATAAGGGTCCTACACCACGAACTCATGACGCATCGCGATTTAGCCGACCAGTGCAACCTACGCTATGTGGATTATACCGAGGGGACCCCTGCCACTGGTCCCAACAGTAACCTGGTTCTAGCCCACATGAACGGTATGCAATAGATCCAGTTGTGACGCTAAGACAATTCTTACCCGTACGAAATACTGCTAAAAATGCGCTTGTGAATCTATTGTGTTAGCCGAGAAATAGCTAACTGCGTGTGAAAACGCTTACAATTCGAAGGGAGTAGGAGGACTGAAGGACTGCGTACGTGGCGCGACAGACGGGAACGATCACGACAGCCAAGGCCGTCTTTCGACGACGATGACTGCGGACGATGCACCATTTCTGTCGTGCCCAGGTGCCGACAAGAGACGTTGGCATCGGCGGGGTGCACCGTCACGCCAGAGCGCGGGATTATTAGAGCCCGCACCCTCCTACAAGGGGACGTCGCGCCGTTGCTTGCCCCAAGGGTCCTGTCACGGGTTGAATGAGGCCTGCCCCTCGCTAAATGGATTGACAGTCATGGATCTACCCACTATAGTTACTCTGACAAGATACGACTACCTTCAGAACTTCATGTAGAAAAACATTACACGATAACATAGACAAATTCGCCGTAATCTAATAATACACATGGCCAATGGCTAATCGATATTAATATGTACAAAGAAAATGATTAAGAGGAAGTCGTACCTGTGGATGAAGGTGAGCATGGGAGCAATAGGTGGAAGCAATTGATCCGTAGTGACAGGAGAAGACCATGGAATGAATTAGATGGGGACAGGGAATGGCGACGCTGGTTCACCAGTTGCACAACCGCTCATAGCGAGCGCAGGATGACGAGTGATTTGAAAAATGATGACAATAGTACTGTCTGCGCGGTTATCGCGGATCATGCTTTTTATATTAGGACCAACTGTAGTGCAACTCGAGCACGGTATCCTCCCGGCGCCCCATTAGCCCCCCAGGGACGGTCGTGCGTCTGTCACGACAGGCCATTTACCACTACACCACCTCTGGCACCACATCGGGTACCATTGGAATACCTGCAGCCATTACGGTGTGTTTCTGTGGTTGGTTCGCTATTTTTCACCGTCCACACTGAGCTTGTGTTTGCCTCGTTGTGTAATGGGTGCAACGTAATCGTTTGGGATTGCCGAGTGGGCGGACTCAGAACACGACGTCATTGCCACGCGCTTCTTTTCTCCACCTAATTCGCCGTTCGTATCCTGACCTCGCCCACTCGCCACTTCCGAGTTGAATACCATCCTCTGACGCTATCAATAAGAGTTTGAAAAATATTTATTACAAAAAAAAACGGATAGGCGGGTATAATGGTAAGTTCGAGTCGAGTCATAGTACTGTCTACAAGCGAAGAGGAAGAGAATTTCATCTACACATGTATGTTTATTATTATTATCCTTATTAATTTTACTGAGTTGTTAGAATGTCGTTGCGAAGTAGCGCAGGCCCTGTTCAAAAATACCTTGGTGCAATTTATCGTAGTCGGGGATCTTTTTCAACAGAGTATTTGTGATTTGTAACTGGTCCTCGTACTCTGCGGCTGCCACTTGAGCCTTTTCCTTATTTTTTGGATCTTCTGGCGCTCTAAAATTGTCATTTGGTGTCTCCACTACCACAGTCAAACGACTGAGAATAAAAGGAGATGGACGGTTGGCATTACTCACTGCTGTAAAAAAAATTTGGTCTTATGGCAGTTGTATGCCATAGACAGGACACAAGGAAGCAGCTAGAGGCGCTGGTTTCTGGTTTTATGTAGGTCCACCCCTACCTGCAACTCAGCAAACCTTGTATCGTTTGAGGATTGCCTGCACGTTACTTGATATTTCTCGCGATCTAAAGGTACTGAATTGGACACTAGTATCGCCTCATTATGAGGAATGCATGCTCCCGAACACTTCTTTCGTGATGTCGTTCTCGCAATGAGTGTTGATCACATCAAAAAGTTTATCTTTCATCCCTTTTATAAGCACCAGTTGCCGCGCCGATTTGCCGTCCACTGCATGAGTAAAAGAAGGACGTCATGCCGTTCGTTACCCTCAAAGGCAGTTGGCACGATGATTTCCCACTCGGCCTAAAATGCTAGTAGGGCGCTGGGAAATGGCGAAAGAGCGGAGTGAAACGGTCAAAATCCGATGAAGATAAAGCTTTCTTTCACAGTGAATTGAAAATCGATTTCGGACGAGTTTCCCATTCGCATCTTGCCAATCACCGCTACCGAAGATACTTAGAATATGTGAACCTAAACATGCATGCAGCATCACGGCCGCTTCATAGCAATCCATTTACTTCATAATTTGCTGAGCAAATGAATGAATACGAGCTTCAGGATCGGTCGTCCGTTTGTGGCGGGCGGGCGAGGAACGCGTTTGGGACGGATTGTTGTTGCTCGATAGGGCCTTATAGGGGTAGCTCTCCTTGGAAAAAGCGCCACGGAGCGCCTATCCGAGGTTACGGAATTCTGTTGAGCCAGTTGTATAAATCGTACATCTGTATAGCGATTTATGCGTGCCAATTGCCTTCAACCGTGGATTTTATGGATGGGCACAGGTGTCTTTCACCGGGATACATCACTAACATAGCTGAATGTGTAGAGAAGTTGTGAGCGAAGCAATAGGGCCACCTCTGTAGTGCACGAGCAGTCCAATCCTTGTTGTTGCGCTTCCTTCTCAGCAGCTGACAGACTTCTCTGAACTCCCTCAACTCCTTGTTTTCAAACTGCTTCAAGCGTTCGTCGAAATTCTGGGAAATCTGTAAGAAAAGGATTTTTGATGTAAGCGTTGTGGATTGGCTAGGCATCCCAACGCTAATGTATGAAATAAAATGAACTGCTTAGCGTTTGTTCATCTCTCTGGGATGTGCTAGGCATTATTTCCCATTCGGAACTACAAGGGGGTCGCATTGGTATCCGAGAAATATTAGAGAGCAGAAAGATTACTCGATGTCACTACTCGTGAGGCTGAGTTGGGTTGTCCAGTGGTACTCGAGCTCCTGCAAAGTCCTGGTGAGCTCGCTACGGGAGAAAGCAAAGTAAAGGTCCACAACCGAGGGGAGCACCAATGAAGCTTTTAGAAGCATGTATAGCAATCCTCCCCCCACAAATCCTATCCGCATGGGGGTGGACGGTTTGGACTGTTTCAACACCCTACCAATGCGGAGAGTGCCACGTCAGAGCCTGGCTACGCGGGGTTAAATTTCTTCTCGCCAAAAACAAGAATAATTATGGGCCTCATTCCCCTGAACCTGAGGGAACCACCGACAGGGCGACTTCGGCTGGGACTGCTCGGCGAGGCTGCAAGAATCACCGGGCCAACGGAGATCTAACGCCCAGGACTAGGATGACGATCGCTTTCAACGCACGGACGCTTGCATCGGGAGCTCATATCGAAGATCTGATGTTGCAAGCCAAGAAGATCAAATACAACGTCATCGGACTGACCAAGACGAGGGGGCATCGCTCGCTACACGCCGTATACGAGACTGGAGAAGAACTGTTCATCGGAACGTGCGACAGCAGAGGCGTTGGCGGTGTGGGCGTCCTCGTCAACCCGCACTTGGCCATGAACATCGAATCGCACGAAAATCCGACGACGACCCGAATCGGACGTTTGCAATTGAGAAGATGTGGTTCAACTCCAGCTTTGACAATCTTCGTCGCCTACGCACCAACATCAAGCTAAGACGACAAGCTAGGATGAGCTCGAAGCGTTCCGTATGGAATTGGAGAAGATCTATAAGGAAGATCTCACTTTCTTCGAGGTCATCGTCGGTGATTTCAACGCTAAGATCGGACCAAGAAGAACGGCAGAGGGACTTTACATCGGAGTCACGGAACAGAGTGGAATGAGCAGGGTGAAAGGCTGTCTGAGTTTATCATGTCGACCCATCCATGGTAACTCGCAGTTGCAGAAGCCCTGCTCTCTAAGCTGGACATGAGAGTCTCCTGGTGGACAATTCCATAATGAGATCGACCACATCATCTTCAATCGAAGGTTTTGCCTGACCGATGTCGCTGTTGTTCCTAAGTTTTACACGGGATCCGGCCACCGTCTCCTTCGCGAAGATTCCGCTTCACAATGCGAGGAGAAAGAGCCTCCTTCAAGAAGGGAAGCCCCAAGACCGTCATCAACTGGGATCACTTCACTTCTCTCGCTGGGCTCTGGGAGGATTCCGTCATCGACAACATCTACGAGGAATACGAACGGCTTGTCGCACATCTTCGCGACTGCGCTAAGAAGTCGGAGAGTTCCAAGATTACCAAGAAGCGTCTATCTGTGGAAACTCTCGAACTGATTCGCCAACCTGGAGCCGCACGAGCCGCAGGCAGTTACCAGCTAACGTCTGAGCTTGCGAAGCTATGCAGAGAAGCGATAGAGGAATACCTCAAGAAGAGAAGAGCAGCAGTACTGGTGGAAGCGGCAGAGGCTGGGAAGAGCATACGCAACGCCCGTCGCAACCTCACCAACTGTAAGACCAAGATGACCGCCCTCCGACGTCTGGATGGAACAATCAACGCATCCAGAAGGGCAATGGAGAAAGTCATCCACGACTTCTACTCGGATCTCTGCAGCCACGTCCACCTGCAACCATACCGCGGAGCAAAATGGATATGTCGTTCCTGCAGTTCTCCCTTCCGAAGTCGCCATCTCGTCGGTAAAGAATCGTACGGCACCCTGTCCCGACCCGAACATCCGAAGAATCTTCCGCCAGTTCTTGTCAGAACTCTGGCTCGACCCTTTACCAGTCGGATATGCAAGCATCCATTCTCGGTCTGAAACCAGCAAGACTGTGTCGCTGTACAAAGAAGGGAGACCAGTACGACATTGGCAATTATCGCCCCAATCTGCCTGCTGTACTGTAGTCTACAAACTCTTCACAAGAGTCATCCTGAACAGGATCGGCAAAACGCTATACGAAGGACAGCCATGCGAGCAAGCAGAGGTTTCGAAGAGGATCAGCACGAATCTGATCACATCCACCACGGTAACGAAGCTGATGTGAAGTATCGCGAGAGTACAAGATGCCGTTATGTCTCACGGTCATCGACTTGAAGAAAGCCTTCGACTCCGTTGAACAGAAGCGGTTTCGAAGCCTGGGCAACCAGGGGAATCCCTACTCAGCACGTCAGGATTCTTTCGTGAGGCTTCTACAGCAACTTTACGACCAAAATCTCACCATTCTACAAGGAGATCATCATAGACGTGAAGAGAGAGGGTCCGACAGGGCGAAACCATCTCGCCGAAGCTATTCAGACCGCCTCTTCGAGAAACGTCATGCGTCAACTGGAATGGGAAGACATGGAGTGAAGATCGACGCCGTCGCAACTACAGCGAAACACCAAACATCGGCAAGCCGAACGAATTCGGCTGGAATTCGACTGCGCGTGTGGAAAAATCTCGCGTCTGCGACCGAATCTAACGAAGTCGATGTTCATGAGAAACCGGATTGGCTTTCTGATGCCGCATTCACGCTCAACCGGAACCAACCATCTCAGAATGCTCTAGCATATGTGTACCTAGGCCGTGAAATCAATATGATGAACGGACTTAGCTCCAGACTGAGTAGGAGGAAGCGAGCGCTTGGGGAGCCTCAAGAACATTGAGGAGTAGCGAAGAACACCAAAGCTCGCGTGCCCACCTCTTCGATTCCGCGGTCCTTCCTGCCTTGACGTACGCTCAGAGACTTGGACTCTACGAAAGCAGGATGGGCATTGCGGTCGGCCTTATTCAAACGCGCCATCGAAAGGGCGATGCTCGAAGTTCCCCGCTACACGCAAGTGAGAGAGGAATCCGGAGCTCAGCACTCCGCCGACGATCGAAGATCAGAGACGCCGCCGCTTTTGCCAAGGCTTCGAAGATCAGGTGGGCCGTACAGTCGTCATGCGTTTCAAAGACGACCGCTGGACCAGAGCGATCACCGATGAGTTCCACTGCCGGGACGGTCAAGCGAACGCCTGCACGACCACCTATGCGATGGCCAGACTTTTTCGTGAAAGCTCTTAGCGAAAATGTTATCAAGTTAATCGTGTCTCTCGAGCAGAGAGAGTTCATTGGGCAGCTCTTGCACGTTGCAGGGACGAATGGAGACGTTGCTGGCGCCCGCTCGAGGAACTCGATGATTCAACGGGAGCACAGGTGACAGGTGAGTGGACCGACAAGATCTTCCGTTATAAAGGTTCCTAGGCACGATTAAGCTAGCAGCACCTGAGCCCAAATTCTCTTCCTAGGCACGATTAAACTAGCAGCAGCTGAGCCCAAATTCTCTGAAAAAAACTACACTAGAAAAGTGCCTGTAAGGGTTACACAGCGCCCTGGTCACGAGCGTGAACGTCCGTTTCTGGCGCCAGCGTTGTGATGCCCGGTAGGTGCCATTAGGCGCCGACTTTGGCGCCACCACTTTTTTCCACCGAAACCTGTAAAAACTTCTTTGGGGCGTTATTTGAGTCCTGATTGGTAAACATGACACTCAGTCTAGTGCCGGTGTCAATAGGCGCCAGAACAATGCTGACGCCCGACCTGGCACCATTACCTTTTCCACCAAAATTCGCGACAAAATTGCATACTAGGGCTTTTTGCTACTCCTTTAGGGAATATTACATTCACTGTAGATGCCGGCGCCAACTGGGCGCAATGAGAAACATTCTGGTGCATCAGCTTTTCACCCAAACTGATGTGACCCTGGATATAATGGTTATTCGCCGTTCTACTTATTGATTTGCCAGTGTGCTTATGCTCGGAGCCATCTGGCGCGTCCTCAGGTTGTGGATCGAGGAACGGCCGTCATGTGGCGGTTAGCTGCGAATATATCGAATAAAGCTAGCCGCGAACAATCGAGGCAAAAACAGCAGCTATAGGACAAAGAGGGCTGCCAACCCGAATGTACTGCTGCAAAGATCGGCAAAAACTTTGAGAAAAAGAAGAAGATTTGGACCCGAGCATGGGAATATGGAGATGCCCCGACTCCATTACAGCAATCCCACACCTCGGTGTAAGGAGAGGGGCAGGATAGGACCACGGACATGTCATCAAATTGCACATCGCCTCCCACAATGTCAGGACTCTATCGACGGATCCTCTTCTAGATGTATACTTGCAACACCCTGGACAAAAGATCAAAGCTGATATCGTCGGTGTCTGCGAGACAAGCGAGAGCGAAAGAAGTCTCGGCAAAAGTGTGACGAGTGGCGAGAAGGTTCTTTGGGAAAAGGTGCCGACAACGTGTCAAAGAACTGAGTGGAGTCGGTTTCATCGTAAAACAGAAGATGGTTCCGCACATTAATTTCCTGCGATTTTTTGTCCCCACGTGTTGCTGTTTTGAAATCATGATACAGCGCATGGGGACGAACGCTCAAAAATCGTCCAGGTGTATGCACCTACACGCAGCGAGCGGAAGATGAAGAAGTCGAACGTTGCTATGAGGAAATAGAAAGCGGCGTTGAAGATCAAATCGAACATACACCATTGTCCAAGGAGACTTCAATGGCAATTGTTGGGCGCAAGACTGGGTATGTGGAAAACCTTGTCGCAAATACGGCACAGGCGTACGGAACGACAGAGGAAGACGCCTGGTCGAATTCGCGGGAACAACACCATTTCTCAATCATGAAACACATTTTCGAGAAGAAACCAAAAGCGCTCTGTGATGAGTGTGGTCGCGACTGGCTCCGACCATCGTCTAGTGCGCTCGACGATACTTATAGATCGAAGAGAGAGAAACGAGTTCTGTACTCACAAAGAGCACTCATACGCTACGCTTTCAATGCCGATTTATTCACTGAATTAGTAGACATTATCAGACCGTGTGATGGACACTGAGAGAAGCATCGACGCCGACTACGACGAACTAGTAGAAAAAATAAGTTCTTGCTGTCAAAGCTTCCAGCACTGCAGCCAGAACGCGGCAGAAGACAACGTGTGTCAGCGGAAGCAATCCAGATGATGCAGAAGAGAGCACGTATGAAGGCCGAAGGAAGGGTCCAGAGCGAGGAATATAAGACTCTCAGCAAAACGATAAGGGAGAGGATAAAAGAAGACTATGAAGGATATAGGCAAAAGAAGCTTTCGTGAACGCGCAGAAAAGAGGGCAAGCCTGAAAACAGTGGAAAGGGATATCCGTCTCAGGCAGCAAATTCCCTCCGCCTCTCAAGGATAATCTAGGTGTTCGCCACGACAAATCGAAAAGCGGATGAATGAAATCTGCACGAAGTTTTTTAACGATTTGTACTCCTCAAAGGTGTTTGTCACAAAAGTCCACTCAACTGCTGTCAGAGAACCGGTCCCAGAAGTCATGTGGGAAGAAGTCGAGCATGCAGTGAAGGGAATGAAGTCTGGAAAAAGTCCAGGAAGTGACAACATTCGACCTGAGAACACTAAAAGCAGGCGGAATAAACCTATTCAAAGCGCTGGCAGAACGTTTCAACAGATATTTCATTGAAAGAAAAGTCCAGCGGCCGTGGAAGAAATCGAAGACGATACTGCTGATGAAAAAAAGGAAGATCCTGAGAGTCTGAAACAACTACAGGCCCATCAGCGCTTTTGTCACAAATATCCAAAGCCGTTCACGAGAATAATCTTGAACCGTATCGTCAAGGACTTAGACATGGCTACGAGTAGAGAACAGGCCGGCTTCCGGAGCGGTTATTCCACGATGGACGATTTACATGTTGTACGTCAGCTTACGGAAAAATGTGGAGAATTCCAGATTCCCCTATGCTTGGCGTTTGTCGATTAACAGAAAGCCTTCGATTCGGTTGAAGCGAACGCAGTATTCAATGCGTTGAACAGATTTGGAATCAATACAAACTACGTCGACCTCCTAGAAGAGATGAACGACGGCTGCAGTACAGAGATCAAGCTCTTCAACGACCCCTGTCATATAAAGATTTGCAGGGAGTACGTCAAGGAGACACAATTTCGAAGCTCTTTGCAAAAACACTGGAGGCCCTCTTCGGAAGTTTGAATTGGAGCGGCGGCATCGAAATCGACGGCGAAAATCTCACGCATTTGCTTTTTTGCGGACGATTGCGTCATTTTTGCCACAAGACGGCAAGAGAGCTTCAGGACAAGCTGGTTCAACTTCAGAATAAATCAAAGGAGATTGGACTCGAGATGAACCTCTCCAAAACGAAATGATGAAGAAAACCAGTTCAGTCCTATGACGGAGATTACAGTGCGAAGGCGAAAAAATAGAAGAAGTCCAGAATTACGTCTACTTAGGATACCAGCTCAGCTTTACAGAGGGCGCTGGAGGAGAATTTAGCAGGCGCAGGAAAGCAGCATGGACTAGCTTCAACAAAATCTCAACGACACTGCTAGACGAAAGCCTTGCGATGGAAATAAAAGCGTCAACTGTTTCACTCCACAGTCGTACCCGCACTACTATACGGCGCTGAGTGCTGGTCAACCACCAAAGCAGACGAAGAGAAATTCGCGGTCACGCAACGGTCAATGGAACGCAGAATTTGCAAATATCATTGCGTGATCATATCTCGAACACGGAACTTCGAAGGCGAAGAGGCTTTGTTGATATTGTCCCAGGAATTGTATAAAAGGAAACGAGCATGGGCCGGCCATGTGGCGCGTCTGAGGAGATAACAGATGGATTTCCCGGCTCACTGATTGGATTCCCTTGGATCGCAAACGACCGCTGGGAAGGCCTAAAACGAGATGGGCCGATCCAATGGTGAAAATGTTCGGCCAACAGTGGAAAAGATGCGCACAAGACCGGAATGAATGGATCAAAGTCGACTTGCGTGAGATGGGCGTAACACACGAGGACAAGTCGGATACAGGTGATACAGGTGATACTTATTGATATGAAGTCATTTATAGCGGAAGCGCTAGCGTAGGGCATTATGGTCATCTACGCTATGCTAAGGGTGAGCTTCTAAGGAGTGACCACTCCTTCTCCGAGACAGCCTTGCAAAGCGCTATATACCGCTCATGCCATGCAGCGCTCTACAAAGATGAAAAATGAATATCATAATATCGATATCGAATATCGTGATCGCCTCCCCCCAATTACCCTCAAATGCAAAACAGCTGCAAATTCAGCAAAAAAAGGGTTGTGTTGCTAAGTTGGGGACGGCCGGTAGCTTTCTGACGTCGAATAGCGCCGATGATAAACTAAATGGTTTTTCCCTGATCAGGATGTCGAAGAACGTCAGTGTGCAAACTTATACCATTTTCGCGAAGGATGTAGGCCGCCAAAATTTGTTGGCGCCATTCTGGAGCCACAAGGCGTGATCCCGTCATACGCCAAAAGTGAGAATCTCCTTACAATATGAGTGAAAAATAACCCGTGTACTAGTGCTGTACCGATTTTCGTGGAAAATGTTATAGCACTAAATCAGAGCACATTGGTGCCCAATGGCGCCGGAGGACAGATTAAAATTTTTGCGACCTGAACACTGACTAACCCCAGTGTTCTGAGGTTCAGCAAAAACCAGATTTTGGGAGCAGTCAATTAAACAGTGCGAAAATTTTCAGTAAAAGGTCACGAGGAGCCGTGTCAACCACTGATGGCGGGCACTTCCTGAGAGCTCGCGAATGCGCCGGTCCGAATGAGTCACTTTAAAAAAACGAGCCTGGTCGCAGATGGTTTAACAGCGCCGCCCGGCGGCGTTCAATTTGTTTTCCACGACCAAAAAAAACGTCTACAAATCCGGTTGGACGTCCAACGCCTTGGAGTACCAACAACGTCAGTTGCAATGGGTTTGGAAGATATCTGGACTTAAGACCTATCCAATTGCATGTTCAGAATATACACCACCCAATCACTCCCTGCAAATGAGAGAAATGGGAGCAGTGCTCATGGGCGGCGCGTTTTGTGTGCCTCATTCTTTTAAAAATTATACTGCACCCAACGGCATCCTTTCCGACGTTCTAAAACTATGTCCTTAGAAGCCGTCAGATTTTTTAGTTTCCGACCTCTGGTGAACAGCGCATTCCTACGCGCGACATTAAGATACTGCCCTACAACACCTTCACAACCGAGATTTGTCAATCTGTGGAAAGATTATTACCGGCGCGAATAAATGGTTAAAGGCAGTTGGCACGGAAAATTCCCCGACGGGTAGGATTAATACGCCGGGCGGGACAGAATTCCGCAACCCTGAGCAGGCGCTACATAATGCCTTTTCCAAAGGAGGAGGGCCCTATCAAGCCACAACATACCGACCCAAACGCTCGCCCGCCCACAAATGGACGACCGTTCCTAACGCTCTAATCGATTCATTTGCTAAGCAAATTATGAAGCGAAGGGACTAGTATGAAGCTGCCGTGATGCTGCATGGATATATGAGTACAAATGTGCAGCCGTACTTTTGGTAGCGGTTGTTGGCAAAACGCCTACAGGAAACTCGTCCAAAATTGATTTTTAACACATTGAGAACGGAGGCTCTTTCTTCGCAGGATTATGACCGTCTCACTCCGTTCTTTCGCCATTTTCCCCACTATATAGCGCCCTATAAGCATTTTAGGCCGAGCACGAAATCATCGTTCCAACTGCCTTCAAACTGGGACACCATCCCTGCCAGCTCCGCTCTAGACAAGATCATGCACGATTTAATAGGTTGGTCGGAAGGTCCCACGACAGTTTAAGTAAAGTGCTCCAAAAAATCAAAACAAACCTCAAATATTTCCGCTCCTGATTAGTGTTCTCTAATTTTCTACAAAGTGTGCAACACGCGTTGCTGCGCTTTAACGCGTGTCGTGTTGACCCTTCAAGGGTGTTAAAGTTCGTCGAAGTGCTTGAGGACACATGGTACGATCACACATATTTTGGGTGTGCGTGACTAACAGCCCCCCTAGCTGTCGAAGCATAGCGGTTTCCTCGTCCTAACATGCGCAGGAATGGAGGTACAAAACCGTGAAAGACGCTAATTCCTCCACGCTCTGCCCAATGCCTTTTGCGGCGCAAACTCCCCTTCATGCCAACAGCCGTCGTTTACGGCGGGTCGCGTGCTGCTATATTGGCACTTTGCCAAGTCTTGTAATTGCGCTGTGGAATACAAGTAAAACGCGATTTCGTGATGAGGATTAGTTTTAGGTGCTACAAAATAGGAACCGAAGATGATGACGAGGGCCAGAACTCAAGAGCAACTGTGCCTTCTGCAGTATCCCTCGGAGGCCGCGCATTCCCACAAACCATGAAAATAAAAATGGCCTAAGCGTCCCACTCGTTAGTTTAACCCATTCGCGACCAGGCGCGTTTTTCGAAAACGGCTCGTTCGGACCTGAGCATTGGCGAGCTCTCAGCAAGTGTCCGCCACCAGTGGTGGTCACAGTCCTTCGTGAGCCCTTACCAAAACTTTCAGCACTGTTCATCTTTCTGCTCCCGAAATCTCCTTTTTTACTGGACCATTGAGTGCAGGGGTTATTCCTCAGGTCACGAAAATGACATCCGTCTATCCTCCGGTGCCATTTTTTCGCCAGTGTGCGCTAATTTAGTGCTATAGTTTTCCCCGCGAGAGCCCGTGTAAGCGTGCATATTGAGGTGATTTGACATATTGAGGTGGCTCAAAACCTCCTGGTGGCAAGGAGGTTTTGAGCCGAGTGTACTCGTGTTAAAAAAGTCAAATCAACTCAGGAAACGACTGCTAAGCCAAGTCTGTCCACAAAGAAAGAAAGTTGGCCTGAAGTTGGCTTGGTTTCGGATGTCTGAGGCAGTGAAGGGTTGACAGTGCCTATAGTTTCCCGGCGCTATTCGGCGCTAGGATCCACCTGCACTCGCCGTCGCCTTTTTTCGCTAAAATCGCAGCTGTTCTGCATTCGAGCTAATCAGGAGGAGGGAGCCCGATTACAAATAAGATATTGGTTTTTATCTTTTTAAAGCGTTATATGACATGAGCGCCATGTAGCGCTCTGAAAGGGCTGTAGCTTGGAGGAGCAGTGATTCCCTCCTTCTAAGGCAAGCTCAGCCTCAGCATCGCATCGATAACCCTTGTGCCCTACGCTAACGTTCCTGCTAAAAATGAAGGTCATACCAATAATAAGGACAGCGAATAACCCTAGGATCCAAGTTCCCATCAGTTTGGGTGGAAAAGGTGATAGCACCAAATTGGCGCACATTGGCGCAAGTTGGCTCTGGGACCTGTAGTGAACGTATATTCGTGACCCGAGCATCAAAAAGCCCTACTATGTAACTTTCCCTGAAGTTTGGTGAAAAAAGGTAGTGATGAGTTGACGCGGTACCATTTCGGCGCCTCGGTTTTGATGAAAAAAGTGGTGGCACCAAATTAGCCTAACGGTGCCAAATGGCGTAAAACACCGCCACCGCCGGAAACGGATTCACTGACATTCGTGATTCTGCACTGACCATGAGTAACCTCTACAGGCAAATTTTCAGCGAAAATCTTTCTAGAGATTTTGGGCTCAGGTGCTGCTAGTTGAATCGTGCCTGGGAGCCTTATATTTGAAGATTTCGTTGGTCCACTATTTGTATAAGTATGAAGATTTGTACCACTACGAAAAGTTCCTCGGAGAACTCAAACTGTTTCTAGAAATTTCATCAAAACCCGTCCGCCACATATGGTGGACGTGGTCCCAAGTGGACATTTCAGTGTCCACCATCAGTGGTGGACATTGTCACGAATGAGTTAAGACCCCATAAGGAAAAGTATAGGATCCATTACATGCCACTTGTCCGGCTGCACCAATCTTGGCTGCAAGGCGGAGTCTAGAGGCGGAGTCACTAGAAAAGGAGTGGTACCACTGGAGCAACTTTTCGCCCAGCTCGTTTACTTTACAGCTTTCCGCGGCGAAACTGGCACAACGTGTCCTTTGCAGACCACCCACCCTTCCCACACAATCTTTTGCATTTCATAGGTCATTGCGGACCGTTCCTTTAAAGAGGAGATCGACACCACTGCACATGTACACGGTGCTCGTAACCCAACCATGGGGCAAACATAATGGATGTTGGCTAATTTCGACCGCGTGCTTGTAAAGGTTGCTTTAAACAGAACCTAACCTTAGAAGCGAATTGGTTACTGATGCCCTATTCTCGCTCAACGAAAAACATCTCCGAATGCCGTTAGGAGGCAGGAAAATTCAAAATAATGAGCAGGTTAGCTCCACAGCTGAGCAGAAGGAAGCCGATTGTCATGAAAGCATATGAGTAAGAACCGGGAGAAGAAGAGGATATAAAGAATGCTCGATTCTGCACCCATCGATCTACAGCCCTTCTTCCTCCGAAGTACCCCTCAGCACGAGGACTATATGCAGTATGTGATCAGCGTCACCTGACAAGTGGAGGCGATGGTATCCTACCTTTTTTCAAGGAAACTGAGAAGAACAAACTACACGAGCGCCCGATAGCGAACGGCATGAGCAGTGGTCGGAGACTATAAGCAGCGTGGAATGAGGCAGCAGTGAGTGGCAGCGCCACCGCAATCGACTTCCGTGAGCAAATCTTAGAACATAACTTTCTGATGACAGGAATCTAAGGAAATTACAGCTTGACAAAAGAGGTAAACATTACGGTTGGGGTACACCAAGGATTAGCCCTACCCATTCCCCTTTCTCCTGACTCTGGATGTCATGACAAAAGAACTCATCGAGAGGCCATTGAAAACCGTCCTCTACGCTGACGACATCGCCCTGATAGCGGACAGCAGGGGGGGAACTCCAGGACGGCGCAGTTTGTCGACGGGGGGCATTCGGCTTTTCATAGATGTGCCACCCTTCTAGATAGCCTTTTCTCGAGTTGACACGTTAGAATGGTGGCTAGACGATCTTACTCCAGCTTCACAGGCGTTCACAAGCTTCAATAGAGTGAGATTCGTAAACCGGAACTAGGGAAGCAATGTTAGTACAAAATGCCCCCGTCGCTAGACAGCGCCCTCCAGGACATGGTGCAGCGGGGCAGGATGTGCTCGCTAAGAATTGACCTCAGCTGAACGTAAAGAAGACCAAGTTCCTGAGCTCCGAAGAGTGTACCGAACCATCAGTAGACCGCCATGGCGAGACCATCAAAGGGTCGAGGACTTCCAGTACCTGGAGAGTAACCTAGCAGCTTATTTCAGCGTGGACCAGGCGGCGAAAGCCCGAATCAACGCAACCTGGATGAAATGGAGGGAGCCCGCTGGCATCCTGTGCGACTAGCGGTGCTCGAGGACGCTCAAGGGTAAGGTTTACCGGGCGGTGGTAAGGCCTACAATGCTCTATGGTGGTGAGTGCTGGCCCATCTGCAAGAGCCATCCCTCTGCTGAAGCTCCACTCTGTTGAAATGAGGATGCTGAGATGGGCCTGCGGTTGGACATGACTCGACAGAGTCAGAAACGAGGACGTCAGGGCGGTCACGTAGACGGCTCCGATCCAGCTGAAGGGACTAGAGCAGCGACTGCGATGGTATGCGCACGTACTGAGGAGGCCTGAAGACCACCCAATAAGAAAGGCATTGGAGTTCGAAGCGACCAGCCCCGAAGAAAAGATGGATGGGGGTCACGGCGGGAAGGAAGGGGGAGGGGGGGGGCGACCCGAAATACAAGAAAAGAGGTAGCTCACTGAAGTGAAAGCTACGGCCAGCAAGATAGCAGTGGATCGGACAGTGGTGACAGTCTAACGCAGAACAACGGACGCTGCGACGGCGCGGACCTAACGCTAGAAGCAAGGAGACACCCCGAAGAAGAAGCACAAAAAAGAAGAAGAAGAAGAAGAAGAAGAGAAGAAGAAGAAGAAAGAAGAAAGAAGAAAGAAGAAGAAGAAGAAGAAGAAGAAAAACGAAGAAGAAGAACGAACAACAACAACCAAACAAAACAACAACAACAACAACAACAACAACAACAACAACAACAAGAACAACAACAACAACGAACAACAACAACAACAACAACAACAACAACAACAACAACAACAACAACAACAACAACAACAACAAAAACAACAACAACAAACAAAACAACAAGAAACAAAACAACAACAACAACAACAACAACAACAACAACAACAACAACCAACGACAACAACAAACAACAACAACCAACAACAACAACAAACAACAGAAAACAAGAGAAGAAGAAGAAGAAGAAGAAAAGAAGAAGAAGAAGAAAAGAGAAGACGAAGAAGAAAAGAAACAACAACAACAACAACAACAACAACAACAACACACGACAACAACAACAACAAAAAACAAACAACAAACAAGAAGAAGAAGAAGAAGAAAAGAAGAAGAAGAGAAGAAGAAGAAGAAGAAAACACCTAACAACAACACAACAACAACAAGACACAACAACAACAACAACAAAACAACAAGAGAAAGAAGAAAGAAGAAGAAGAAGAAGAAAGAAAGAAGAGAACAACAACAACAACAACAACAACCACAACAACAAACAACAACAACGAACAACAACAAACAACACAACAACAACACAACAAAACACAACAACAAGAGAAGAGAAGAAGAAGAAGAAGAAGAAGAAGAAGAAGAAAGAAGAGAAGAAGAAGAAGAGAAGAAGAAGAAAGAAGAAGAAGAAGAAAGAAGAAGAAACAACCACAACAACAACAACAACAACAACAACAACAACCGACAATAACAACAACAACACACAACACAACAACAACACAACAAGAGAAGAAGAAGAAGAAGAACGAAGAAAGAAGAAGAAGAATAAGAAGAAGAAAGAGAGAAGAAGAAGAACTTTGTCATGGCAAACACGGAACATCTACTCCTCCAAAGGTGGTTCACTGGTGCTGGCAGCTACAGACAGGATATGACAACACTTGCCAACGCAACGCAGAAGAAGTTCCGCAGATCTTCTGCGTATCAGTTCAGTACCAATCGTTGAAAGCGTTTGCTATCACCTGTATTCACCGTATCACCTGTGCTCCGTTGATCATCGAGTTCCTCGAGCGGCGCCAGTAACGTCTGTCCATTCGTCCCTGCAACGTAACAAGAGTTCCCAATGAACTCTCTCTGCTCGAGGGACACGATGAACTTGATACCATTCGTTAAGAGCTTTCACGAAGAAGTCTGACCATCGCTAAGTGGTCTCGCAGGCGTTCGCTGAACCGTCACCGTGAGATCCAAGTCGCGTGACTTGCGTCTGGTTCCAGGCGGTCGTCTTTAAACGCATGACGTATCCGGGCCCACCTGATCTTCGAAGCCTTGCAAAAAGCGGCGGCGTCTCCTGATCTTCGATCGTCGGCGGAGTGCGGAGCTCCGGATTCCCTCTCTCTACTTGCGTGTAGCGGGAACTCCGAAGCATCGCCCTTTCGATGGCGCGTTGGAATAAGCGCCGACCGCATGCCCATCCTGCTTCGTGCAGGTCCAAGTCTCTGACGGCATACGTCAAGGCAGGAAGGACGCGGAATCGAACAGGTGGGCACGGAGCTTGGTGTTCTTCGCCTAGCCTACTCCCTCATGTTCTGGAAGGCTCCTCGAAGCCGCTCGCTTCCTGTACTGCAGCTCTGGAGCTAAGCCGTTCATCGTATTGATTTAACGCCTAGTATACATAGCTAGAGCATTCTGAGATGGTCGTTCCGTTGAGCGTGAATGCGCATCAGAAACCAATCCGTTTCTCAATGAACATCGTCTTCGTTAGATTCAGGCCGAGACCGATTTTTCCACACGCGCAGTAGAATTCAGCCAGCATTCGTTCGTTGCTCGATGTTTGTGTTATCGCTGTAGTTGCCAACCGTCGATCTTCACTCCCATGTCTTGCCATTCCCAGTTGCCGCATGACGTTCTCCGAGAGAGGCGCTGAATAGCTTCGGCGAGATGGTGTCGCCCTGTCGGACCCATCTCTTCACGTCTAGATGATCTTCGTTGTAGAATTTGGTCGCAAAGTTGCTGTAGAGCTCACGAAGAATCCTGACGTGCTGAGTAGGGATTCCCTGGTTGGCCCAGCGGCTTCGAATAACCGCTTCTGTCTCAACGGGAGTCGAAGGCTTTCTTCAAGTCGATGAACGTGAGACAGAACGGCATCTGTACTCTCGCGATTTTTCAAACAGCTTCGTACCGTGTGGATGTGATCAATCGTGTTGATCCTCTTCGAAACCTGCTTGCTCGCGTGCTGTTCCTTCGTATAGCGTTTTGCCACTCCTGTTCAGGAATACTCTTGTGAAGAGTTTGTAAACTACAGGACAGCAGGCAGATTGGGCGATACTGCACAATGTCGTACTGGTCTCCCTTCTTGTGGGCAGCGACACAGTCTTTTTGGTTTTCGACGAGGTGGGTACCTTGCATTCCGACAGGTAAAAGGTCGAGCCAGAGTTCTGACAAGAACTGGCGGAAGATTCTTCAGATGTTCGCGTCGGGACCGGGTGCCGTACGATCCTTACCAACGAGATGGCGAACTTCGGAAGGGAGAACTACAGGAACGGCATATCCATCTTGCTCCAAGCGGTATGGTTGCAGGTAGACGTGGCTGTCAAAGAGATCCGAGTAGAAGTCGTGGATCGATCTTTCTCCAATGCCCTTCTGGATGCGGTGATTGTTCCATCCGGACGTCGGAGGACGGTTTCTTGGTCTTACAGTTGGCGAAGTTGCGACGGGCGTTGGCGTATGCTCTTCCAGCCTCTGCCGCTTCCACCCAGTACCGCTGCTCTTCTCTTCTTGAGGTCTTCCTTTATCGCTTCTCTGCATAGCTTCGCAAGCTCAGCTGGTAACTGCCCTGCGGCTCGTGCGGCTCCACGTTGGCGAATCAGTTCGAGAGTTTTCACAGATAGACCCTTCTTGGTAATCTTGGAACTCTCCGACCTCTTACCGCAGTCGCGATGATGTGCGACAAGCCGTTCGTATTCCTCGTGGATGTTTGTCGATGACGGAATCCCCAGAGCCCAGCGAGAGAAGTTTGGAAGTGATCCCAGTTGATGACGGTCTTGGGGCTTCCCTTCTTGAACTCTTTCTCCTCGCATCGTGAAACGGAATCTTCGCGAAGGAGACGGTTGTCGGATCCCATGTAAAACTTAGGAACAACAGTGACATCGGTCAGGCAAAACCTTCAGCTGAAGGTGATGTGGTCGATCTCGTTATGGAATTGTCCACCAGGAGACTCCCATGTCCAGCTTAGAGAGCAGGGCTTCTGAAACTGCGAGTTATCATGGAATGGATCGACATGATGAACTCAGACAGCCTTTCACCCTGCTCATTCCACTCCGTCAGTTCGATGACGTTGTATTTGATCTTCCTGACTTGCAACATCAGATCTTCGATATGAGCTCCCGATGCAAGCGTCCGTGCGTTGAAAGTACAGATCGTCATCCTAGTCCTGGGCGACTTAAATCTCCGTCGGCCCTGTGATTCTTGCCTCTTCGCCCGAGCAGTCCCAGCCAACGTCGCCCTGTCGGTGGTTCCCTCAGGATCAGGGGGAAGAGGCCCATAATTATTACTGTTTTTGGCGAGAAGAAATTTAACCACGCGTAGCTCGACGGCTCTGACGTGGCAATCTCCGCATTGGTAGGGTGTTGGAACAGTCCAAACCGTTCACCATCACGCCACGTTGAGGCTGCGGATAGGATTTGTGGGGTCGGTCCACTATTTCTTTGAATTAGTAAAGGTCTTCAGAGTTGCTTCACTGAAAAAGTCCCTTGAAGAGCCTGAATTGTTTCTAAAAATTCATAATTCCGCCACATATGGTGGACATCTCGGTATCCACCATCAGTGGCGGACATTGTCACGAATGGGTAAAGATCGCACGATTGGTGTCTTCCACTATCAGAACCACAGTACGAGGGTCTCAATCATGAGGGCTGCGCTGCTAATTGAAGATACATAAGTACATTGTGATCCAAATACTGTAGCCATATCTCAATGGAATTCGAATGCGTGGGCGCTTCCCGTGAGGACGACTTATCTGAAATGGGTAGTCGCAGGGCGTAGTTCGGCCTGGGTTCACCTAGCCCTGTCTCAGGCTTTGGCAGGTGCGCGATAAAATAAAACGTACCCCTCTATCGTTGAGGTAACGAAGCCTCTGATCAGGTGCCTGAATAAAGTAGGTTCTGTCAACTATTTCGAAGCCATGAAAAGAAGAGACTTTCGCCAAGAAAATTCTCTCCAACTGGTAATTCTTACAGCTTTGGCGTCTAGATCTTCCCTTTTTGTAGTTAAATATTCATAGAACGTTTGGGCTGCTGCATTCATCTGCAAGAATTGCTGAAGAACAGTAGAAACTTGTCGAAAATTTGGATGCGCATTTTTCATCCAGTAACCTATACACAGACCAGTCGGATCACCCGGCTGTCGCCGGGTGCTCCTCCTTCTGTTTCACGGCCTGGCTTCGCCGACCTCACTTCGCCAGGCACTCCTCCCTCGGGACTGGTAGAATGCGCTAAATGTGCCAAACGGTGGCGGTTATTTTTTTAATAAAATGTAGAAAAATGAGTTGAAAAAGCCGAGCATCAATCATTATTTACCAACATATGGTCCCTCTTGGTTACTACAGACTTCAACCGCGAGAAGGCGGAGCCATATCATCAAGGATGGCAGTTGTGACATCGGAATGGGTAAAGTTTAATTAGTCCAGATGAGTCCTTAACAACCGGGAGAGGCATAAGTGCAGAATCTTGAGTGGCACTGAGAAGGAGAACTTCACATTGCTTTGCACATGTCAAATTAGCTCCCGAAGAAACACGAAGAGGTCGAATGTCACCACCGATGGAACGTCCCCACTCCCAGTTGTTGGGTTCCTTCCTCATTTTACTGCAGTAGCGAACTTCGCCACCTAACACATCGTTGCACATCATATAACAGGCAGATTTCTGAAAATCCTTCGAATGATGTGAATTTCTCGATTTTCCTTTTCAGCCGCACTATATACCCTCCCGCTCCGCTCAGCACTATTTCGCGCATTTAATAACAATCCATCTACATCGAACATGTCGAAGGAAAGTCCCCACACACTGAGTCTCAATACTCGGCATTAAAGCGGTAAAGAGTGATAAAAATGTTGCGCAGATGGTATCTTATCCATTCTTATCGAATGATATGATTCGAATGACCTGCCACCCGTCATCAATATCCTTATCACTAAATCCTTATAATTTGGTAATGTTAAAGTTGCACCGCTTTGAACAGCGACGACGACCGAACGTCTCTTATCAGCCCCTATCAATTGTTATCGCTTCCAGCCACCCGGTTGTTGTCCCCACCTCACCCTGTTATCTTTGTTGAAATGACTCCTCGCTGAGGCTGTCACCCGCGTTATGAATATGGTGACCTTCCCCGTCTGAAGCCTCTTATCGAATCTTATCAGCAGCTCGCAGTTCTTGCCACCCAAAAATAATGTTCTTGGCCCGTACTCTTCATCATATCTTGGAATCGAGAGCCAGCTGATGCTGTCACCCGCGTCATGAATATGGTAACCTTCTCCTTCTGACGCCTCTTATCGGATATTATCAACTGATATCACTTTCTGTCACCCACCAATAGTGTTCCCGTCACATCCCCTACATTATATCTTGGAAGGCAAATCTCACTATTACTGGGAAAGGCGCTATGAATTTCGTGACACACAGATGCACGGATACACACACAGACATACTTAGCAGGCATATATATAGTAGGATGAAGGGCGCTATTGCTCAAGATGGTTCCTGGATCTGAGCGCGGCCTGACTAAATACTAATTCCATGAAATTTTGAATATTCCCATATGTCAAAAACCAGTTTGGCTGGCGCACAGTACTGCGCGCCTGACAAGACAAAGCAGTGCGAAGCGATTCACTTCAGTGAATGACGATTGACGTTAATTTCTACAGGTTGCAAGGAAAGTCCTGTCAGTGTTTCTTAAAGAGCTTACAGTTTTTGATTCTCGATGCTTGAATATGACGTAACATGCCATGCTTGTAGAACACTATAAAAGCTTTGCAAGAGGTGTGTGTGGGGGCGCCTGCTTTTTCCTGGGTCTAATTACGATGTTAGTTTCACAGGGCCATCTTTGGGTCATCATCATGTATCGGTGGCTCCGCAGCACTGGAGCCACGGCGGCTGCCTGCAACATCAATTGTGCATTGCCGAACGACACTACTATCATCAGGACCGTTCACTTTTGGTTCGCTCGCTTCGCGAAATGACTCGAACCTTGAGGACAAACTTTGGATGGGACGGTCCCACGAAGTGGAAGACTCCACCATTCTCGAAGCAGACAAGGAGGATCCGGAGGCTACCACCCTCAAGACTGCGGGTGGTAGCCTCCGGATCCTCCTTGTCTGCTTCGAGAATGGTGGAGTACTGGCTCTTGCGACAAGACTCGGTTGTACCTAACTGACAGTCGTCAACCGCCTGTAAGCCCTTGACAACCGAAAAGTACTGGCTCGATGGATCGCTCGTGCCTTAACCGATGGCACGTTGTGCACCCGGGTATCAATCGGTCAGTCTCCCCTTCTCTGCCCTCATCAGGAGTTTCTAGGAGACTGCTTAGTGAAGATGAGAGATGACTCCTCTTTGATTTCAACTCACACAGAACTGTGTGTCTCTCTCAAGGAGAATACCCATTCTAGCAGTCCAAAGAGGGCATGTATTCCGAAAAGGTGCTCCTGTGCTGCTCCTGGGACGCAAGGGGGATGGTGCAGAACGGGCTGCTCTGTAAGAACAGACGGTCACCGCTACCATTTGTGTCGCTTAGCCCCTGAAACCGGTGGAAGTTAGAGAAAAATGACCGAGACTAGCTTCAAGGCACCTCGTTCGTAGTACGCGAGATCCCATTAACTATGGAGACCTACTATATAATTGAGGAGCAAAGCTGGGAGACCAGTCCCCACTTATCATATCCACCTGACGTAGTCCCCAACGACTGCTGCTTGCTGTGACTCCTCAAGGCTTTCTTAGCCAAGAGAACTTTCAGCCACTTTGATGACATCAGCGAGAGGCCGTTGACTTACTCTACTCGCAGCCTCCTTTGTTCTGTCCTCGAATATATTGTTGACTAATTCTCGCTGTATGTTGGATTAGAAATTAGAAAAGAAAAAAGTCACAGCAGTGACAAGACTTTCCTTTCAACCTATATTGAAAAATTCAAAGTAAACAGTAAGACAGAATGGGAGCTACCAAAAACCGCAACAGAATGAATGTCGGCCGGTGCTCATTGTCGTATACATCAAGCGGGGCTCCTACAGAACGTACTTCCGGCGGCTCAGGTTATCCTCCCACTGTGCCGCTGATCTTGAAGACCTCTAGCAGTCCTACAGTTTTGAAGCAATATGCCTCTCCTAAAATACCATTTTTGTCCAGAAATCAGTAGGAAGCGTAGCCTTCAATTTTTTTTGATTGGAGACGTTTCTGATTTTTCCCGTTTCACGCACCTATGCCCCCTCCCGCTCGACAGTAAAGGATTGAGTTAATGAGTTCACTATACACAGCCTGCAATACCCAGTGCTTAGAGTTAAAATGGTAAGGGATGAAGTGAAAGTAACTCCTTATCTTTTAATCTGTTATAATTGCCTGTCACCTTTCACCAATGTCCCAGTGTCCATATCACCTACCCTTTGTGCATCAGGCGACGTTTGGGCTCTAATCCCTCTTATCGGATCTTACCAGCACCTACTTTTTTTACACACCAATAGTGTTCCTGCTCCATGCCCTGTATCATATCCTGGAAAAAACGTCGCATCGTTGCTGGGACCGGCGCTATAAAGCTGGCGACCCTTCCTTCCTAGCGCTTCTTGTCAGCTCATATCTACTGTTATCACTTCCTGTCACCCACCAATAATGTCCCAGTCACACCCACTATATCACTTATCAATTTGAACTTTCTATGTCTAAATCGAAGGAAGTTAGAATTTTCGGTCAAAAAACACACACACCAACGATAAACTTGGTGGATTATATATATTAGTAGGATATAATGTACTCTCATATGTTCGATTCATTAGTGAACAACTAGCTGGCGAAAGCAAAACTTTGATTCGAGCGCTTCGCCTCACTTGTGCCTTACAGTGGCAAGCGTATCTACCTCGACGTCAAAATTGGGACACTCACTGGCCCGTTCGAGTTCTTGAGGATAGCATCGACATTCTTCGCCATCTGCTCTCGACATTTATCCTTTCTGTAGCACTGAAGAGTTTGAACTGTAATTATTGGGTAGAGCGGCAAAAGATGGTGCTACCACTCGCCAGTGTGGAGCGCGCCCGACAAACAAAGCTTTTCAACTCGTTTCTCGCTCTGTTAGCACTTGCCTGAGCGAACAAAGCGCTGACTTGTGGACCAGTCACCTCTCTCTCTCACTCTCTCTTTCTCCCTCTATCTCTCTCTATATGTATAACAATTATGACTAAAGGTTCAGATGTTGAACTCTGTAGACCACCAAGTGCCTCCACTCTCAGCGTCAACTTAAGAATATTTCAAGCGCTTTTGTAGCCGAAATCACAATCTCACATGCCAGAACTCTGCACTTCACTGGAAATCCCGCGAGAATCCTAGGATGAACGAATGAAATGAGTGTGTGCCCATTATGAAAGACCTCTTCGTATCGCAGTACTGATGTAAACAATAATACATGCAATTCCTGATTGTGCTCGCTATTTAGGGGCAACACAATATGTCTCACTTACTATGACTAATACCGAGTGAGTTCATTCCGCTGGTGATTTGTACTTTTCCCACTTGTGTTTTACGGGTTGTCTAACATAACAATGGCTGTACGTTCCATAGTGACACATTGACTGGAGAACACGGGATGGCGCCGCGCCAAAGGGAGCGTACGTTGGGACCCTTCCACCCGACGCTTCGCTAAGCTCTACACTTATTCATGAGAGTGTACGCTGACCAGAATGGTTTGAAGCGAAATTTCCTTTCCACCTTTTTCCCATTGTTTTATGGTCGTCACAGCATGATGTAATACAGTGATTACTGCTGCCAAACACCGCACAAACAACTGTATCAGTGGGGAAGAAGTGTGGGATGACTTGCACGAGCACCTGCGCATAGAAAGACTCTATAACCATTTCCAGCACGTGATACTGTGAAAATGAACTGTCTTGTTTACTTTGCTTGTTTATTATCATCGCGGCAGCAGTATAAAAGACTGCCGCGGTAAGCTTGACTTCATTCTTCCTTTCGTTGTTGGTCTACCGCAAGCAGTGGCAATAAACGTTCCGAAGACCCGCGTGGCAGCGTATAGGACACAACTACACTACACCGGCTGCAGTACTCAGTGACACTACAATCACTACATGGTGCATCGGCACCGCATCCGGAAAGAAGAGCCTACCAACCAGCTGCCTCAACAAAGTTTCAAGTTCTTTGTCATTCAATTTGAAAAAGAAAAAAATGTGTTCTCTGATCACCACACGCCAAGGTGTTCTGACAAGGGCACAAAATCGTCTTGTAAGATTACTTAGAACACAAACAAGTAACTTTAATCTAAACAATGAAAGTCAACACATAAATGAGGTGCAAAAGCAAATTAGAAAGGCAAAAGCAGCTATTTCAATGGAGGTACAAAAGCTTGAAGAGGCGATTGACCGATACGCTGAAGCAATGGAAAACGCAGATGGAAACTCGAAACCGGACCTACCGAAGCGTACAGAGGAACACATTGAAGCTGCACAGGAGATCCTGGATGAGGCTCAAAACGAGTTGAGGAAGCTTGCGGAGCTCCAGGAGGAACTGAAAGACTCAGAGGAACGAAATAGCGCACTTGGGAATCCAGTAGCCACGCTCAATCCAGTACCGATACCGAAGTTCAATGGAGATACCTGGGAGTGGGAGCCTTTTTGGCAAGGCTTTGAGCGCAATGTACATTCCCAAAACATCGATGATATGTATAAGATGAATTACCTCCTTGATGCTTTACAAGGAGCAGCCAAGGCCAGTTAAGCATTTCCAAGTCGCCGGACACACATATCCTCTAGTGATTGCTCACCTAAAGAGGAAGTATGGAGACACGCAAGCGTTAGTAGATCGACTCTTGGGTAAGCTGCAATCGGCAAAAGCCGAGAGTGGCAGTCTTGAAGATCAAGAAACGTTGTGCGAGCAACTCACTTCCCTTACGTCGCAACCACACCTACATGGGGAACACATCGATAACACATTTCTACAGAAACAGCTACTTGGAAAGTTCCGTCGACGTTCAAAGACAGATTCTCCGTCAGAAACAAAGATAGAAGCGGAAGGAATGTGGAGCGCTTGGCCCTGTTGAGATCCGCAAAAGAGTTCATCGAAGCTGAACTGAGAATCATCAGTCAAGTTGAACGGCACGGTTACAACATCGGAGAATACCAAGGAAAGGGTGCAAGAGAAGAAAGAAGTACCACGTCTAATAGAAAACCAACGAAGTTTCAAACCTCAGCTCCTTGTTTCTACTGCACAAAAACAGGACATTTTGCGAAAAACTGCAATGAAGTCTCTTCACTCGAACAACGTCTGGACACTGAGGGAAGAGTCCGCAGTCCACCACAAATGATTTTCAAAGTCTGAGTTCTTCAATCCTCGTGTCGCACATCGGCTGGGTTATCATTTTGTTCTCACATAGCCGAAATGACATGGAGGACAATTTGAGAAAACGATTCGTGGAATCTCACGAAATCGATTTCGTAACTAGCACTCCGTGATGGATTAAGTTGGTGGTGATGAGATCCAGCTTAGAGCAATTTCTGAATCGGACAAAACGGCTAGTTCCTCTATATTCAAGCGTTCCTTTACTGCTTCGTAGATGGAAAACATCAGTCGTACTGCCATTGTCAGAGCATTCAGTTCCATCTTTGGGATTGTGGGCATTTTTTCACCGACGGCAGTTTAGATTTTCCTGTACGCAGAGCTGCTCCTTTTTCCGATGTGATGTATGCACATGTAGCCATACCAAATGCTGCTACTGTCGAAAAAAACTATAAGTTTCACACTCCCGTTGATTTGTGCAATTCTTCTGTTGAGTTCCGCTGGAAGCCATCAACTTTTTCTAGAATTTCTTTCCACTGCTGTTGATGCTTTTGAGAAATGCTTCATCCCAGCTGTAGTCGCTTTTCCATAAGGTTGCAAAAATCGCTTTCCGTGAAGTGTGATTGGCCGTCATCCATTCGACCATCCGAGTCGATCGTAGATGGAGGCTATCTGTTCAGAGACAGATCGTTTGTGATTTTCTCCTTGCAGGGATATTTGCAAGTAATAACAGCTCGTCGTCATTCGTATTCCACAGTATCTCCTAGGATTTTTGAGAGCGATTTCGCTCAGAATCTTTCCTTTTTATATGTGTTTTAGTTTGTCATCGTTGGAAATAAACTCTCTGAGATTCATCTTCATTTCCTCGAATATGGTTTTTGAATTTTCGTAAAGGTGAATCGCTTCCGCCGTAGATCTGGCTGTCATTATTACATTGTCGACATATGTGTTGTTCAGGATTCTCGTGCAATCCGACGTGTGTTTGGGCAGTGTTGTAGATGATATTTGATTGTCCAGCGAGAAGGAACGGCGAGCATATCAGTCCAATGGTGACCCGACTGAAGCGATATGTGATGATGTTGCTTTGAGTCAATGGTCGATCTATGTCTCTCACCATAAGAAAACGAGTCGCGTCTCTGTCCTTTGAGTAAAGTCTCACTTGTAAGAAGGCTTTTCAACATCGCTTGCAATGGCGACATCTCCTATTCTGATCGCAGTAGAAGTCCCAGAGTTTGGGCAGCATGACAGGTCCGGCATGGAGCACGTCGTTGAGAGAAGGTGCGCCTTTCAAGTGGGCAGAGCATCGTATACGATTTCTTAGCTTGGTGTGTTTCTTGTGTGGTGTTACAAACGCACGATGAGGCAAGTAGTGGACAATGTCTCCATCGGGGGCTTGTCCTCGTCGACTTCTTCAATGATATCGTGTTTTAGCTGAGTTTGTAGCGTTTCTGATACTGCCGATGTATTTCAGGAGTACTTCAGTTTGTTGAGAAAGTGCTTGTAGGCGGCGTAGAGCCAGATTCCTTGTCTGGTAACTGCCTCAGCTTTCTTTCTTCCAAAGGGAGGCGTACATAGTAGCCGTCCTCTTTCCGTTCGATCTTTTTCTCGAACTCATTCCATATAAGCGTGTTCTGTCCTTCTACGGTCTTCTGTTTTTGGCCGACGAATTCGCCCACTCCAGACGATTTGAACGTGCAGAAGTCTTCCCACGATTGTACTGTTTCTTCGGATTCCATTACAGAGTTTAATCGTCATTTGCTTCTTACTCTTTTTTTATTGTCGTAGACTGGCTATTGCCTCCTCCTACTATATAAACCAAGCTTCGAAGAAATGAGTCGATACCCTGATGGTAAGTATATGTTGTGATGCCAAGCCTTGATCCAAAAGAAAAGAAGTCGGTGCAGTTCAGAAGAATTTGAGGCGAATGCGTGTCAAATTTGGGTCTATGGAGAGTTGCAGCTCATTATCAGAAAGAACTGTCTTTCCTCTAGCTGAGGCGGTTCCGTTGCAGTGGTTCTGTGATTTGTCGATTCTTGCGACTTTCAATGAAGTACGAGAGCAGGGGCAACCCGAGGGTTTGTATGATAGGGCAAAGCGAGATCGCAGGAGAGCAGACGTTTGACCTAGGACAAGCCAGTCTTGTAATAGATTTAGGAATATGAGATCCAGGACAGCAGGTACTGAACACTTAGGACTTTCCGAGCCCCCGGTTCCAGTCAATCCGAATTCGGGAAGCCGACCGAGATTGCATCTCACAAAAAAATATTGATCTACTAAAACTCACTATCAAACACTTATCGGCTACAGCAGCCACACACAAAAAACAATTTGGTGTCAGCGGTCATGACCAACATTGGGCCGGCTAATGCAACTCATCTAATATCATGTGAAAGTCGCATAGAATCGACAAAATCACAAATCTGACGCGACAAAAGATCTAAACAGGGAGTGACACATTAGCGCACCCGCAGATGTTCCGGAGCGAACGTGCACACCAACATGTTATTGTGATTAAGGCTAGCTGTGAGACGAAAGGATCGCGATATCGCGTGTAGTTTAGTAGACTCAAATACTTTTGAGATGCATTTCACACGGCGGACTCCCGAACTCGCGCAGATGATGTATGAACCGGCTCGAACAGCTTCCTACGACTGGGAGTTCTAAACTTCGCCCTGCCAATGACTATGAATAAACATAGTCGTTCTCAATCAGTTGAACGCTGAAAAATCATGCCGAGCTCTTACACTGTCCTTAAGTCTTTCGTGTGGAGACCCTATGAGGTAGACCAGCGAGTGACACTCTTCTCGCGACTGGTTCTTGCTTGTAGATTTGTCTGCTGTTTGCCGTATGCAGTTTTGATAAGTGCTGTAGAAGGTGTCTAGTCTGAAATCAAAAGTCTGCAGATAGAGGGTGTGTCCATGTAACACCACACCTCTATTCCACACAACAATCTGGCAGGCTCCCTTGCGGCACGTTGGCTGTTGTATGTCCTTTTGTCTGTCAATTGTGGCAAAGTTTTTGCGCATCTTCATGATGTA
>MU966572.1:1839-17177 GCA_036418165.1 Cooperia oncophora
TGACTTAAATCAAGATCTTTCTCTATAAGCTGGAGGAGGCTGCCGCCAATCTCCTCCATGTAATCAAAATATGAAGTCATCTCCAGTCGCGGCCTGACTGGAGAACACCTTTGGAATTCACGTCGCCTCCAAACAGCTGCGAAACTTCTTGAATGAAGTCATCCACAGATAGCTACCTGGAGGTCAGTACTCTTGATCTGCAAGACCTCCCACATCGACCAGTACCAACGTCGCTACGGTCTAGGACATCATCTTCACCGTATTCGGAGAGCGCTGAGTTGATGGTGATGGACGCGGGGTACATGGAGGGGAAGACCGATATTTTCTTTGTAGACCCCGACTGAAGGTGAGCGCTGGCGGTTACATCAAGTAACTCGAGAAGAATATCCTCCCTACATGTGGTCGCCCGTACCTTCTTGGAGACCTTGTGCTGCTACAGGTTTGGGTGCCACCACATGGAATCAAAGGGTTTTGGAAAAACTCCCGCCTACTTCGAATGGAAGGGCGTTTCGTACCTGAAGAAGATGTAATATTGAAGTATGTCCCCTGACCTGAACCCACTCAATTACCCGTTTCGGGCGAATTCAAGAAGCGTGGTCTATGGTGTGGTGAGAACGATCAACGATCTCGCTCAACTCGGTACCACACTCATTCGCGGCCGAATCTCTCGATGGCGCTCCTCCAGAAGGCTGTGGCGGAGTATCATTATAGTATTTAATGTGCTCTTTAATATGGTAGTAAAATGTCCGATAAAAATTTAATAAAGTGTAACTTATAGCGCCTTGAAAGTCATGGAGGCAAAATGACTTTTTTTTGGCCCCCCCCCTGTTATTATTTTTACCTCGTATCCGGGCAGTAGTTGATTAGGGCGGTCGTCAACGGACCGCAGCGCGGTGCGCAGGAACTATTTGCTTTTTCCAGGCTAATTTAGTCATTTTTCCACCTTGTGAAGATAAGGAGCTGCTAATCTGGGAAAAAGTAGCCAAAACAGTGAAAAGTTGGAAAAAATGACTAAATTAGCCTGGAAAAAGCAAATAGTTCCTGGCACGCGCTGCGGCCCGTTGGCGACCGCCCTAATCAACTGCCCGGATGACGAGGTTATGTGATGGAGGGCTTTGCTTAAAGACAGCGCCCGCGATGGACTTTGGCAGGTTTCAGGGGTCACATTTGCTAGAACAGGTGGCCAATGAAGCACTAATCAAAAAAAGCAGGAAAAAGGTGTGGAAGAGCGTGAAATAAGACCCTATGAAATTTAAGGCATGTGGACCGAGCTTTCGCGTTGGTGAAAACTCCTGAGTGATTCTCCAAACACACGGTGCCGCCGTCGGAACTCTAGAAATCAAAGCGTATATCGACTGCAACAAAGCACTGATAACTGTCATCCAGTCGGGATTAACAGGACAGGAGGCGTCAGCCCGGCTCTGTTGACTCCGCCCTCGTCAACCAATCGATTTCGAGCCGCAAGAGTGGGATTTCTGCTGTGATTGCGGACTCCGCGTTCGTTTTCAATGGAGGGTTTTTTCACTTTGGTTGATCGCGGACGCTGCCTTTAAAGACATACCGCGATATATTGTGGTTAGTGGTGTTTAGTTTGGGAACTTATAATTGCTGAACGACTTTCCAACGGAGGAAAAAAACAAAAAATAAGGACATCCTGGCAGCTTCTCCCCTGTCTGATGTTTCCTGTAGCCCTTCGCCTCTCGCTTATATGTAGTTGAGTGCCTTATCTGTTCGTTTCCTTTCTTCGCAAGTGTAAGTCAACCACCACTTGCATTTCTGTTTCTTCACACTCCATTTCTCCACACCACAAATTGCAACAGCGGAATGTGATTGTACTTGTCCAGGCCTCTACATTGTTGTCTCGTTGTGTTCCGAACAATGAACCATGACCTGAGGACGAGCCTCTCTGATCTCCTTCTGGGGAGAGCAGCTCTTCGCTCGTACTGGAACGAGGACAGTTTTCGGCCTTCTCTTCTGCCTGTATTCGTATTTTTATATTTTCTTGCATCACAACTTGCGTAAGAAGCCGTTTGCTAATTTTGTTCTAACCGCCCACGTGGCGTTCACTGGGTATTTCAGCAGATAAATGGCTTATAGTACTTATTTTATAACTCTTTTTCAGGGGAAAATTTGCTACGAATGCTCAGCGATTTCCACGACCGCTTTGCATGTGCTGTTTGCAAATAGTTATTAAGCGCTGGCGTCATTGATCAAACAGGAATTTTCGTGGAATACGAACGAAAGCCCATATTTCTGCATAAGTCACACGAGAACCTACCAAGAACAGCGATCTCTGGAAAAGCCATGCCGAGAATGCCGTCGAATTTTGCTGCTATAAAGGTGAGGCCAGGCTCGCTGGTTGCCTCAGCGAACGGTTGTTCTTCAGCGCAAATTCCAGCTACCTAAACAAAGAAACTATTTTGTAAAGCGTGTACCAACAATGTGAAACTCCAAAAGTTTATTCCAAAAAACAGACAGTGAAAGTCTCAAAAGTTTGTTATAATATATCTTAACTTGCAATATTTCGGTGCGTAGCACCTTCGTCAGGCCTGAAAATATTTAGCTTGTTTTGTTGGTTATACCTTCTACAAAGTGCAACCCGCACGGACCCCACCCCCACCAAGCCACTTACCAATTGTCCCGAAATAAACAAAAGGGAGGAGCTACGTGACATCATGCAAGTGATAATGTGATCGCGCCACAAGTATCCCACTATTTAAGGGCATGGTTGGGGTGGGTTGGTCATTTATTTCGGGACAACTGGTAAGTGGCTTGGTGGGGGTGGGGTCCGTGCGGGTTGCACTTTGTAGAAGGTATAACCAACAAAACAAGCTAAATATTTTCAGGCCTGACGAAGGTGCTACGCACCGAAATATTGCAAGTTAAGATATATTATAACAAACTTTTGAGACTTTCACTGTCTTTTGAGTTTTTTGGAATAAACTTTTGGAGTTTCACATTGTTGTTACACACTCAGATAAGAAATGAGACTCCGGGACAGCACCATACTCCGATTTTGTGAAGCGTGAACAACCTCACCCGTATATTCAAGCGATTGGCACTGTGAATTATAAAAACGAGTAGGATTAATACGCTCAGCAGTAGGGAGTTCCGCGCCCCTGAGCAGGCGCTGCGTAGCGCCCTTCCCAAAGAAAGTGCTCTCATAGCGCTCCATCAAGCTGCAACATACCGACCCCGACGCCCGCCTGCCCACAAATGGGCGACTGTACTTGGTGCACATATTTATTTGCTAACCAAGGAAAGTCAACAGGTAAGTCCTGCCATTTGCAATAAAGTGTACACCGTCGTACGCCCCTTAAAGGCTGAGCCCGCATTCAAACTTGATGAGTTGTGTTCTCTCACTTACACAGACGCTATCTTTTGAAATGAATCCTTTCATCGACCCAGTTCCATACTGGATAGCCATTTTGCGTCCATCTTCCTTGTATGTTGATGAAGCACCAGAGTCATAGCGATGATGCAGCACTAAATTATTCCAAATAAGGGGCGGAGTTCCATATAAGGGAGGATCAGAAGCGAGTAGTCGCTTCAAATAAGCAGCGGAGAAGTGTGAAAGCTGTTCACTGAATCAATATATAGTTGATATTGCCGCAGTCAGTTTTCGATGAAGCGCATTGGATAAGCTCAACCCTGGCGTTTTCTCGCCCACTGGCCTGTTCGCCTTCTCTAATCTGACACACTAACGCGATTTCCATTGGCAGGGGAAGGTGCCAGAGCGGACTCATTTCCGCGGGAAGTGGGCCCATAGCACGTGTTTGGCGCCGATATGGGATATAGCAAAGCGCGCCCGGGGCCGGGTTGGGGCTCGATTTTGAAAAGTGTTGAAATTCAGTCGTGGCAACTGTCGACGACTTTTATTTGACCGAGGTGATGAAGTGTACGCTTACGAAGAAAGTAACGACTTCTGAGATCGAAAAGCTGATTCTTGAAACATTCTAACCATAGCAGAACAATCGATGGTTTGCAAACATCGCACCTCGAGTCACCGGACGGTGAAAAGTGGCGGGTATGACCCCCCGCTCGACGTTAGCTCCGACTAATGGTCGATCGGCGTAGGATCGACTGTTAGGAAGAAAGACAGCCGGTCATGGAAACGCCGCAGTATAGTATCTGTCTGTGATCTGAGCTGATATAACGTTTTGCACAGGGGTCATTTGGCGTTATGAGTGAGATCGGAAACGATCTTTCCGAAATATTCACACCAAACTGACGCCCCCGTCTTGTTTTTTTATCGGAACGTACATACAGTACATATTCCGGAGATGGGAAGGGTGTTTCATTTTATAGTTACAGTCATTCTACCCACAAACGAGAGGGCGTGGACTAGATCGCAGCTACGACAGCCTTTTCCACCACTGATGCCGTCCAGAGCCAATAACATTCTCTGGAAAAGTCGACCATGATTGTGCTTCACGCTCCTTTACGGCCTTTTCTTTTTGCAGATTGGAACAGAAGAGAAATCCGCAACACACATGTTCTACAGCGCTCCGGAAATCTACTGTACGGCAGCTTCGGCGCTGTTCGGCTTGAAGGGGGCATTTTCAACTCCCGTCATATTTCTTGTCGTTAAATAACGTAAGCTTTTGTGTAGCTGCAAAATGGATGAAAGAGTTACTTTGATAGCAGGATCGTACAGGTACTCACAAAGTGGTCTGTAATGGCTCTGTTGACCGTTCAGTGCACAGGGTACAGCATCGTGATGTGTGAAATGGTGGTGCCAGTACGGCTCCCCGTCCAAGGTCGAAGGAAGGTCTTGGTACGACCCCCCCCCTCACCCAAATCAGGTATCGGTACGACCCCTCCTTCCCCAGCACCTACCTAGCAATTTCCCCACATTTTCCAGTTTTCCACTCACATATTTTCCGTTGAGGAAATCACGCGAAAAGTCAACAACGGGGAAAATTTTTTTCGCAACGCGGCAAATTTCTGTCAAAGCCACATACGACCCCCCTCTGCCAATCAGATACGACCCCCCCAGCCTAAAAGTAAGACCTCCTATATATTTCACACAACGATGCTGTACCCTGTCAGTGCATCCACCTAGCCGAACTGTGCTGAACTGTTCTTTTACTCACTACTTTATATCGTTGCGTTTTCCGTACAATTAGGCTTATCTTCTCATGGTCAGAACGAAAGAAGGATAGATTTGCAACAGGTGCCCTTCAATCATCAAACTCTCACGGTATAGCGAGATTGACAAGGGCTGTCTTAAAGGCACTTGGCACGATAGATCCTCCAAGACGAGTAGGATTAATACGCCTGGCAGGACGGAATTCCGCGACCCTGAGCAGGCGCTGCATAATGCCTTTCCCAAGGAAGGTGCCCTTATAAGGGCCCTATCAAGCCACAACATACCGACCCAAACGCCCGCCACGCCCGCCCGCCCACAAATGGACGACCGTTCCTGACGCTCTAATCGATTCATTTGCTAAGCAAATTATGAAGCGAAGGGATTGGTATGAAGCGGCCGTGATGCTGCATGGATATATGAGTACACATATGCAGCCGTATCTTCGGTAGCGGTTATTGGCAAGATGCCTACGGGAAACTCGTCCAAAATTGATTTTCAAGTCACTGAGAACGGAGGCTTTTTCTTCGCAGGATTTTGACCGTTTCACTCCGTTCTTTCGCCATTTCCCCACTATATAGCGCCCTACTAGCATTTTAGGCCGAGTACCAAATCATCGTGCCAACTGCCTCTAAGGTGATCGCAAAGTAAACTTACCACTGAAGGGTAGAATGCGGACTGAGCATCCGAAGGCACGTTTGGCGATTGCAAGAAAATGAGATGGGTTTCAAAACCGCCAGCATTGGCGTTATTTGACTAACAAGGGAACGCGCGACAGTCGATCCCCGGCCATTTGCAATGAGAAGTAGGTATATGGACGTATCTCGAGCCGCTGAATCCAAATCTACTCTCCGTTTTTGCGGAACGATTCTCTGAACGGAGTTACGGACCATCAAATCTTTGCTCGTTGTATAAGTTGAGAGGGATGGTTGCTCACGGCAGGTCGCCGATGGCCTAGTGGATAAGTGCACTGATTCAGGAACACGATGTCGCATGTTGGAATCCTTGACACTCCGAACATTTTTGCTTTGTTCAGAACATTCCATACGAGTCCCCAGAACACTTCTGTTTGGCCAGTTGACTTGAATCTCTGATTATTTGACAATAGAAGCGATCATTGCTCCATCTGTTACACCTTCTGAAAACTTGAATGAGAACTCCAATGAGAATGACCGTTTCTAGAGCTCGCATCGAGGAATGGAGAAGGTCGCCACTACTACTAGGGAAGGTCGTCAGGTCCAAGTGGCCATTCGTAATGAAATATAGTTCACTAGACGTGGTTTTGGACGCTGATCTCGAATCTGCCTTCGAAATTTGCAGAACGATTCTCTGAACGGAGTTGCATTTAATTCTGTGGGGAATGTCTCTTTTAAGTCTAGAATGCATTCAAACGTCAAATGGGTGCCATATTCGTGTTCAGGGAGCAAAATTACCCTTGGGGACAGGTTTCTAGCCAGTATGATGAAGGTTATGACCTAATCTTCTAAAGTCCTAGCAGTTGATCCGATGGTGGTCACCACTAGTTCCAGGGCCAGTCTCTTGTCGATTGCCTGTCTTTGGCCGGAATTTTCTTCTATATACCAGGAAAACTGGAGCAGTAACAAAATGAATGCGTAAGAAGGTGCAAGACAAGGCGTTGTGCAGGCAAATGTATCTGCAGCTGAATAGGTGTGACGATCACGTGACTAACCCATGGATGGTTCAATTATGGAAATCAGGTCAAAATGCCAGATTTGGCTAGCAACTTGTGTATAAAGGTATTTTGACCCGCTGAACACGAATATGGCACTCGCTGAGCGTGAAAACGCCTGTATCGCGCACGACGGGCACCTGTGCACCCCAATATTTTCCTGCACTACAAGGCTTCTACAAGGTGCCTAGGCGCATTCATAAATGGACGCAAAGTTTTCTTCAGGCAAGATTAGGTGAGCACTGAAGTAGTAGTGAAAGCAAAACCACATTTTGCCACGTTTGCGCAGGAAGCAAAAAAGTGAGGCCCAGCAGGGATTCGATCCCACGACCTGTTGCGTGGTAAATGCGGTGGAAAAAGCCCCATAACTCCGTTCAGAGAATCGTTCCGCAAAAACGGAGGGTAGATTTGGATTCAGCGGCTCAAGACACGTCCCACATTGTACAGTCTCGTTGCCAGAACGGCCGGGTCACCTGTGGGGGGTTCACCTGTAAGTAAGTGAAAGAGGAGAGCAAAAGAGTCAACGCTCACGAGACGTTCTTTTTTTTGCGGCTAATGTTGACCACCGGCAAAGCACCTGCGTAAAGTCAACTACCAGACAAGACAGGTGAGGAAACATTGAAGAGAGCTGGAGATAGATCAAAACTATGTGCTGAAAGGTCCAACGACCTACCACGGCGACAAAATCAAATCGGGCAGGTATGGTCCTCATTGAATCACTCGATAGGCTTGTCACTCGTCTCCTAAGAACTTTCATGCAGCGAAAGGGCACAAACTTCGTCCCTGCAGACCCAGACCACCATCTCATAGAATCCTTGGAAGTGGAACACATAATTACATTAACATCGGATTTCTTACAGTTTTTGTGAAGCGATAAAAGATTAGCGCGCTTCCGAGCGTATTAGGGAAGTAGAAGGGAGAAGGGTACGATACGTATACAAGCCTGACCTCTCGTTTGATAAACCAAGTGAGTCTAAGTCACGATGGCGCGTGTACGCCAAGAACATCCCAGTACTGTGAAGACCTGCAGGACGGGGCTCAGAGGCATGAGGCACGATAATTTGGTACTTGCTCGAAAATGGTAAGAAGAGTGCTATACAGTAGGAAGAAGACGAAACAGCGAAGTCAGGTGATCAAAACCTGCGAAAAACCTTTGTTCTTCATAGTATTGGACCAGCTTTTTGGACGAGTTGCCGCTGGAACCATTTCAACAATCACTTTGGCAGATGCTGCACGAGTAATTTATCCATGTAGCAATGTTTCATATCAGTGGCACTCCATCACTTGAGCGATAAGAGTACTAGCGTCGATGAAGCTGTACGGCCATATTGTGGGCGGGTGGTTGCGATTGGGCGTCTGGGTCGGCATGTCGTAGCCTGGTTCGGCGCTACAAGCCCTTGGTTTGAAAAGGTGCCATACAGCGGCTGCTGAGGGGTACAGTACTCTTTGTGCTGCGCCTATTGACCCTGTACGCATTGTCAACTTATCGTGCTACTTGCGTTTGATTAAATAGCCCTTGGTGGGCAATGAGTTTGCTTGGCTGGGGCGAGAGCCGATCTGGGATATGAATCCCACATCGAGTGAATGGCAAGCCGCGTCACCTGCTTCTCTATCACTTCCGTCCGAACAAATTACTAACATTATTGTCTCATTACATTATATTTTTAGCTAGTGCTCCTACAACTGTCTAACTGAAGGACAACAAATGGGCTAAAACTTGCAAAAAATGCCAGTCCTTGGCTTGTTGTAAGTTTCCTCCGCTCCACTTGTTTCATGTTTCATTTTGTTTTCTTATTTCATTGTTCTTTTAAACAAATAGTTTTCAAAAAAACACTAGTTTTTCCGAATTTCGAAGCGGAAAAGCTCGATCACCTGACTTGAAGGCACCTAATGGTCAAATGTTCTCTTATGTTTTTCCAAGACAGTGGCCTCTTATTATCAGTCATTCAAGTCCAGGACTGCTACCCAAGGCAGTGATAAGAGTCGACCTACAGCTGACGTGACAAACAGGCGACTGGGCACAGTTCGGCTTAGCGAGGGCACCGAATGGTACTTAGCGAAGCTTGTACAGGTCAACTTGCGGAAAATCGTACATTAATGTAACCAGTTGTACTATTTCGCAAATTCACACGAGTTTTGGTTAACATGTTATGGCAAAAGCAATTGACGAAAGTGCAAAACCTTCCCAAGCCGAACAGCCCCGACAATTGTTTTATATGCTGTATAAAAATAAGAACTCACTGCAGGCAATGTCATAGAATGGACATTTTCTAGACGGGACCCATAAATTCGATGAACCAGTGTCAAAGATAACTGTGAAGTTTTGTGCTGGTGTTCCGATTTGAATAGTACCAAAGTACTGGGCCTTAAATGGAACCATTTGTTATTCGAAACACAGTACTGCTTTGTTGGGAGAACAACATCACGAGGGTCGTATTTGGTGGCTGGGAGGGGACAGCCCTTGTGCCTTTGAAAGAATTTTCTCTAAGCCACTGGACGAAAATTTGCTCGGTATTGCCACCAAAGTTTTCGTTCCCTCCCGTTCCCTAACTTGTCGCTATAGTACTAAAACACTGGAAATACCATAGAACAGCGCAGTTCAGCGACGGGGAGAGCATCTTGCACTTTGGCTGCTTCCGTTCTGGTTTCCAATTCTCACTCTGGTGAATCCGTGAATTTTTGTGAAGCTGGAACAAGCTCGTCGAGCCACTAAGCCCCCCCCCCTTGTCGCCGAATTGAATTACGCTCTGATAAATGGTATTTGTATGACATATTTCATTGCTTTAGAAGAGTTGGAAGGTACTCTTTACAAGAATTGACAAGTGAACCCTACAAATTTTGTCTGGTATTTTTTCATGGCTTCACAAGACTTCACAGGTCCCCACGTGATGGCTGAACTTTGATGATAAACAGCGAAATTGCAAAAGCCCCCCCCCCCCACCATTGCCTCGAAATTGAATTGCGCCCTGTACAACTACTGCTGCTGGTACTTGATTAGGGATGATGTCCTTGCTCGATAGCGATTTGTCCGGGAAAGAGTGGAAAAAAATTCGCAGAAAATGTCAGAAGTATGTGAAATCTCGAGAAATCGGGTAGGGTGGATAGCGTCGAGCGAAAATGGGTTTGTAACATGATGAAAAATGTTGGACTGGGAAGCGGTATATAATGGATACCTCCACTTCAAAGAATGTGCTGCTATCTGGTCCGAAATTTCGCAGTCAGAAAAGGCATAATACAGGAAAAATATGATTCGCTCACATCCATGTAATTTCGAAGAAGTTCGTCAATTTCCGATGATGAGTGTAGCTTTTCTGGTTTGTTCGCTTCATACTTTGCGAACAATTTCTTTTGATAGTGATTTCGTTGTCGTTGATAATCTGCCCAGTTTCCAGAGCTAAGTAGCCGTTCACGAAGTGTTGGCTGACGCGACAATGGTACACTGGAATGAGGTTATTGTTCACGAATCGGCCTGATCCTCGGTTTTCTACTGGGTCATATGGCGACAGGTGTCATTTCTTACGGGTTCGAAAACAGTTGCTTTTTCCAGCAAGATGAAACACAAAATTATTCCTATCAACAAGCTCACATCTCAATCAGAAATCAATGCAACTCCTCTCTATTACCCCCGACTTGAAAGTGAATTTTAAAGAAGCTTCAGGAAAAAAGTTCCAGTTTAGTACTTACGACATCACATTTCGTCGTCCATGATCGAACTTTCGGTGGCGAATCGTACAACTGGTGATGACCAGCAGAGCAAGGAACAGTAGTAAACGTGACATCGCACGAACGAGAACACAGCGACTGGCTAGCGCGTCTTGAAATCGCGCCACTATCGGTCCTAATGCTCCGCCCTCAACCACAATGATGCCACTCATTCTCATGACGCACAGTGCACAGAGCAGTGACTGCTTCAAGACGAGCAACAGTTAGTTTTCTCCCATTGTCTCGAAGCAAGCAACACTTTTGCTTCAAGTACAGTTGAAGTGAAGGAGTCTAGTGAAAATCAATGGCTATTTTTTGGAGTATATGTATGCGGCACTTTGAGACGGTGGTGGTGGTGTGATGGCAAGTGGCGCACTTCCCACGCGCATGGGTCGGGAGATTCCAGATCGGCTACCGCCCAGGCCAACCACAGTACCAGATTAGTCTGGAAGGGTAGAATCACCGAATGTATTGGGTTGGCCCATAAGTAATGGCGTTTTTTCTCACGCAAATTTTTATATGGAAAATGATAATTTTCCCAATATGTTCTACATTGTTTGATAGATAATTTTCTGCTCTATAAGATAGTATGGTTGCCTTCCTACTGTTTCTTGATTTTTGTCGATTTTTATTCCATTGAAATGAAAAGTCGAGTCAACCCAAAAGTGAGTTTTCGACAACAGCTTTTTGCAGTTTATCTCGGCTCTCAAATCACAGAAGAAGCTCAAAACTTGTGACACATATGGCCAAGGAGTGACGCTTCTTATGACAGCTTGAAGTTAGTTCAAGTGATCAAGAAGTGAAATTTCGGACCTTGTAAATGTGAATCCCACGGGGCGCTCCCTTGCAGAGCGACTGCCTGCAAGACCCCCTAACTTTTGAACGTCTAACATCAACTAAGGGTGGTGCTTGACAATGATAAGGAAGCATTCCATGACCTCTAACGATTCCTCAATCTTTGGCATGAATCTCCGTAAATAAGGTAATTCAGTAAGCTCTCAGTTGGACTCAATAGGGCATTAGGTTCGATGCTTGTCTGTGAGGTCAAAATTGAAATCTTCGAATCGGGTAAAACAGTTGTAAGCATTCCTAAGAGACATAGCCTCATGGCCATATACTTAGCAACAGGGCCTGACGGCTTCAACTTTTTAATGACGGTGAAATAGGGACGCTGCCGAAAATGTCGATTTCGACGACCTGTCACTCCAGATTGCGCACTTAAGTACTATTGGGAAGAGGAAATTCAGAAAAACCGAGTGGACTATTGTATAGGGCGAAAAATTTTCTGCAAAACATTATAGAGCTCAATGGCAAAACTTCATAGCGCGATATTTCGAGTGAGAGAAAAACGCCATTACTTACTGACCCAATAGATCGAGAAGTCCCTTCAAATCATTATATAGGCCACACCGCATTCAATAAACCGCTACGATTTCAAATGGAAGTAGAATGCGTACAACATCCCTTATCTTTAAGTTGCCCTATAGGAGAAGGGGATGGGTGCCGCACTTGCCTCTGAAAAAGACCTTTTTGGGTTGTTGACTTCCCTCGGTTTCTCATCATGAAGTGAGCTCTACCTGCCCCCTCTTCTTCTTCACGCTGCTCTAGGGAAGTTTTCTGCGGAAAAAGTCGAGGTTCTTTTTGGAAATAGGGAAACTTGGTAGGAAGTTCGGAATTCAGGAAGATGGAAGATAGGATGGGGAGTGAAGGAGGGATGGGGTCGTACCACAGGAGGAAATAATGATGGGGGACGTAGTTTGCTGAAATTTTCCCGAACAGTTGGACGTCCCGATGTAAGTACATATGTCTGCCCGTTCGCAAAATGCATCGGGAGGTGATAAGGAAATTGATAGCAGAAAAAGACGGCTTGTAAAGCAGCAAATCAATCGGGGCCGAGGTATCAATGTTCTTATGATGATAACACTTGCCATGGCTAAAAAGGAGACAAGACCAACAGGCATCACCTGTGCGAAATGCTCAGTAGAGGTGGTCAACAGAAGCGTAGCACAACATACGCTCCTTCTCTCTAGACGGAGTAAGCGTGACAATTGAACATGGCCTAGGTTAGGTTACTCGTGAGATATTTCAGAACGCCTACCGCATCTCATGGATTCCGAGAGTACGATGAAAGGGCAGCTGATGGCTGGGATCTTTCTGTTTTTCGCGTCCACGGACAGATCGGTGTCGTGATAAGGAAACATAATGGAAGGAGAGCCATCTGCTTATGATTCAAGGAAAACAGCGACACTATGGCACTATTTTTCGAGCGCCACTTAGCGCTCTGCTGAGCAGAACCTGGGAGGGGAGGGGGGTGACTCCCTCCCCACACACGCCCTTTGATGTTCAGATTGCCCAAAATCAGCGGTGGCGCTAAAAATGATAAATAGCACATGTGAAACAGGAAAATCACAAACAGCCAATGAAAGCGCCATCTTGTTCTTTGTTGGAAAAAGACGTGACCACATTTGGGTCAAAATGAAAATGTCTTTCCAAAAGCACAGCCACCACGACGTTTAGTTGAAGTACGCAGCCACGCCTACCTCATCTCAGGGATTTAGATGTCGTTTCGCCACAAAGCTAGCCGAGACTTTTCCGCTCATCGCCGCACGATGCTCCGCGCGCGACTGCATTGCAAATTACAATTGTATTGCTCTCCCCCTTAATGAGAAGCGCTCGATACCAAGATCACGCAGCGAAACACACACTCAGTGGTAGAGAACAACAATAAGTGATAGGTACAGTGGTGATCCTGGGAACGATTGGGCGTTCGCGTGAAGGTAGGGATAGCCGAGTGATTAAGATGTGTTCACACATGTTCACACCCATGTACGATCCCTGCCGAAGGCACAAACCTGCCTTGCAAAAATTGCAAAAATGGGGACGATACCAGCGTCAGGCCCAGGTTGACAGGCCGGCTGATGGAGGAACCCGTCACAACAATCATGACAAGTCGCAATAGAATCAGTGTTAAAGCTAGGACGTCACCCGGTGGCGCGCAGAACCCTCGCCCGAGTTCTGTGGTCAGTATGCGAGGGCTACCGAGGGGTGAACGACCTCGGCCAAAGAAGCTAGTTCGAATTGGGACCCTGAACGTGGGGTCGCTTACCGGGAAGTCTCGTGAGGTTGCCGACCTCATGAGACGCAGGAATATCCAAGTCCTATGCCTTCAGGAAACGCGATGGAAGGGTGCGAAGGCCCGCGAGATTGGAGAAGGTGTCAAACTCTTCTACAATGGAGCAGACACCAAACGGAATGGCGTGGCCATAGCGGTGGCAGAATCCCTCAAGGACTGCGTCTCCTCTGTGAACAGGATCAGTGATCGGATCATGGGAGTGAGAATGGACACGAAGGAGGGGTACTGGACAGTACTGTACGCACCACAATCCGGTTGCTCCGAGCGGAAAAGGATGAGTTCTACCTGACCCTGGACGAGGCCATAAGATCGGTTCCGGAAGATGACTACCTCACCATAGCTGGGGATCTGAATGGCCATGTGGGAAGTGACAGAAGGGGTCTAGAAAGGGTGCACGGAGGCCAAGGAATAGGGCAAAGAACGCTGAGGGAGAACGGATCCTTGACCTAGCCACAGCCCACGACTTAGCAATCTGTAGCACGTTCTCCTAAAGGAACTCAGAACGGAAAGGAGGACTCAGAAGATAACCTACAGCAGTGGAGGGAGACAAACGGAAATCGACCATGTCCTGGTCAGAAGATCGTCTCTCAAAACCGTCAAGGATATCAAGGTACTGCCTGGGGAAGAGCTGGGCCCTCAGCACAGGCCTCTCCTGGCAGACATCGCCATAGACCTCCCCAAGAAGACAAGGGTGAGAGCAGAGCGAGAATTCGGTGGTGGAAAATGGGCAAGGTAGAAAAGGATAGCCTCGGCCGAAGAATACTGGAGGCTGGGCTCCCAGACCCACATGGGCCAGTCCAGGACACCTGGACCCACGCAGTAGAGGTCATCCTACAGTGTGCAAAAGGAAGTCCTGGGAGAGACGCGAGGTGGTATCAGAGGAGACAAGGCAGCCTGGTTCTGGAACGAGGAAGTCCAGAGGATCGTCAAGCAGAAGAAGGAAGCATACAAACGCTGGCAAAAGACACGGAGCCCAGAAGACTACGCTGCCTACAAGAGCTGCAAGCGACTCGCCAAGGCAGCCGTTGCTAAGGCCAAGAATACGGAAATGGACGCCCTGTACGACAAGCTGGAAGGCCGAGAAGGGGACAAGTTCGTCTTCCGCCTGGCTAAAGCTCGGCATCGCGCGGCTCAGGACATCAGGGTCGTAAAGACTGTGAAGAGCAGCAACGGGGCCATTCTCAGGAAACCAGCCGAAGTCAGAAAGAGGTGGGAAGAATACTTCGAGGGACTTCTGAACGAAGAATTCCCCGCAAGGATAGCCCACAGATAGAGGCGACGGCAGGTCCCATCACTCCCTGGACGAAGGATGAAGTCCGCCGGGAGCTAGGGAGAATGAAAGTTGGGAAAGCAGTGGGTCCAGACGTACCGATAGAGGCATGGAAGGCCCTGGGAGAGCTTGGGGTGAGTTGGCTAACAGACTTCCTAAACAATGTAACGGCTGAAGGAAGGATGCCAGATGCGTGGAGGAGCAGCACAATCGTCCCCATCTTCAAACAGAAAGGGGACGCGACGGAGTGCTCCAACTACCGCGGCATCAAGTTGACTCCCCATACCATGAAGCTGTACGAGCGCCTGGTCAACACTAGGCTGAGGGAACTTGTCCCTATCTCGCAGGAACAGTTCGGCTTCATGCCCGAAAGGTCCACCACTGATGCCATCTTCATCGCCAGACAGCTGATGGAGAAGTACCGAGAGAAGCGGCGACCCTGCTACCTAGCCTA